>CM035425.1:112933920-112946420 GCA_020310875.1 Ceratopteris richardii | reverse complement strand
GGCGTTGAGCTCGAGCTATCGCGACACTTCACAAACTTCGACTAATCGCGTTTCTGAGTGCACCACGACACTGCGCAGGCTGAGAGCTCCTAGGATCACTAGACAGAACTGCAAAATTCACCATATCCCGAGCTATCGCGACACCTCGAGGTATCGCGACACTCACGACCTATCGCGACACCTCACCAGCTATCGCGACACTTGGGAGTATCGCGACACGTCACAAGCTATCGTGACACCTCACGACCTATCGCGACACTTGGGAGTATCGCGACACCTCACGAGCTATCGCGACACCTCACGACCTATCGCGACACTTGGGAGTATCGCGACACCTCACGACCTATCGCGACACTTGGGATTATCGCGACACCTCACGAGCTATCACGACACTTGGGAGTATCGCGACACCTCATGAGTTATCGCGACACCTCACGACCTATCGCGACACTTGGGAGTATCGCGACACCTCACGACCTATCGCGACACTTGGGAGTATCACGACACTTGGGAGTATCGCGACACCTCACGACCTATCGCGACACTTGGGAGTATCGCGACACTTGGGAGTATCGCGACACCTCACGAGCTATCGCGACACTTCGACCCGACCTATCGCGATACATGGGCTTAACGCATGAAAATTTAGAGTAAATTAATTGACTGAATTGAGGTATCTTTGGGTTTAATCTTGGACACATTGGGAGGATATGAGAGCCTTAGGAGTGGGCAAAAGACCTAGAAACCAGGGAGGAATTTCCTGAACCCTAAGAGCCTGTTTGGACCCCTAAGTGCCTGAATGGTCATAACTTCACCATACGAACTCCGAATGATGAGATTTTGGTCTCGTTGGAAAGCTTGTTGAAAATCCTACGTGGACCTCGACTGGTTTTTTGTAGAATCATACGTGGAGTTTTAGAACATGTATTTTCAAGTTGGCCTTTAGGTGAGACTAGGTGGTCCTAAGATTGAGGGGGTACAGTGAGTTACTCCAGGGGGGACTGAAAATATTGATGTGTGTCTTTCAATTACTTGTGGTAATAGAGCTATACTGACTGGTGAGCTTTTGCAGGAACATTGTGTGCACTCAAGGCAATCCAAAGCTAGCTAGCAAGGGTGAGTACCAAGCTTAGGAGAAGGCTTCCTGGGCTTGTGTAGCAGTCTGGTCAACCAGCTAATTGAGGTTGGAAGATCTCTCAACCCTCCTTTGTCAATTCCTAGCCTAGGCTAAGTACGACTTAGGTGTGGTAATTAATTAGGGAAACGTTAGGCACGAATCAAGTCCAAGAGAATTAATCAACCAAGTGCAAGAATTAAGTAGGTCTTAAGTGCGAAAACCCTAAGGGACAAAAGGTAAACTGGAGTCGATCACTTATCAAGTGCGAAATTCACTTAAGTACTTCTGACGACGCGATTTCAGACAAGATCATAAACATAATATTCAACTCAAAAGAACAAAGTGATTGGTGCAAATTAACCTGCAACGACAGTGTGCTTGGGTCCAAGGGGGTAGATAAATCAGGCATATGAACCTTAGATCAGGTAGACACTTAGGCCGAGACAGACAAAGCCTCAGATCTTCTGAAGCTAGTGTCAATCACACTGGTAGGTCTTGGGCCCAGCAGTTGAGTGATTACCCATACACTCCCAGATCAGAAACAAGTGATTCTGAGATGTCCTATAACATGGAGAGGCCAGTAGGTAGTTCAGGGTTGGCTTATCTAGAAAAGCCAGAAGGACCATACAAGACTCAACTGGAATACATCAGGACTAATCGTCTAGGTGCTCACATCTATGAAGATGGCCTGAGAAGATCGGTGGTCCAGATTAAGAACCCCGATCAACCCCATGGATTAGACCACCCGGTAGTCAAGTTTGAGAATGGAGCATACCTAGATAAAGAGGGGACTATATATGTAGTCACCACTCTTCCTGATAGAACTGATGAGTTTGGAAATGTGATTGCTGAGACCGACATGGGTGATATAGAGCAAGGGAACTTAGAGAAAGAGCCAAGAACCCCCCATGGTAAATCTGTCTTGACCAGAATCATGACTCCAGAGTGGATTCCACAAGATAATAAAAGCATAGATCTACTTTTAAACCGAGAAACCGATGAGGCTTTTTGGAGATATAAATCTGCTCAACCTCAGGAAGTGAGTGCCCTCACAATCTATGAGTTTAAAGACCCTGATAGCCCAGGCCAAGTAACCTACCTAGACAATGCATCAGAGAGAATCTTCATGGTCACTGAGCATGGCAGACATGCCTACACATGGAAGGGTGAATTTGTTTTTCCCCAACCAAGGTCTAATGTGTCCTTTGGTCACCAAGGAGCTGGGACCTCCCAAGCTCATGGAGCTCAAAGAGATAGAAGTAGAGACAAACCTGAGGTAAGTTTTGCCAACTCCCTGGGAAGAGAAAGAACGGGAACGGAAAGGAATAGAGTGGAACCTGAGAGACATAGAACCCCATGGAATCAAAGGAATGCTGACGACTTTCCTTTGCCAAGGCCAAGAGAACACACTAGGACCCTGCGACCAACTCAACTAGTGAAGTCCATGAAGAATTACTTCGATGGCACTGGAGACCCTTATGACCATGTGGCAGAATTTCAGCAAGTATTGAAAGCTGAACAGGTAGAGGACCTATTCACACAATATAATGCTTTTGGTCTAACCCTTAGGAACACTACCCTTACGTGGTTTCAACCACTGAATGAGAGGCATTTCAGAAACATAGACCAGCTCTTAGAGGCATTTATCATTTATCATTTATCATTTCAGAAACATAGACCAGCTCTTAGAGGCAACACTTCCTCACTAATTCATAGCTTCAAACAAACACCTCAAGAGACGGTCAGACTAGCTGGAAGAAGATTTATGCAGTACCTGGAGAGATGCCCGATGTCGGAGTTACCCACACCAGCCAAACAAGTGGCCTTGTTCTTAGATGGATTGTTGAGCACCAAGCTCAGGTCATATGTGTATCTGAAGGACCCCAGAACGATAGAAGAGTGCGTGCGCATGTGCATAGACATTGAGGACAATCTAGGTGAGGAATTAGAACTATCAAAAATCTATAAGGATTCTGATAGCTCTAGTAGCCTCACATCTGGTCAATCCACATCCATTGAGGAACTTGCAGAGAAGGTAGCTCAAAAACTAGGTGTCTCTAGCAAACAAATTCCGAGATTTGCCCGAGTTAAGCGGTGTTACACTTGTGGCGGTGACCATATGGCAAATGTATGTCCCATTATGGCCCAACCCCAGGCAAATCCTAGTAGCCAGTACTGCACCATAGAGCGCAGGTACACCAACCACACTACACAAGATTGCCCATATAACAAACAAACTGTTAGGCAAAATTACCCTCAGCCATATCCACAACAGGGTAGATACCAGAATCAGTACCCACCACAACAATACAACCGACCACAGCAAACTTATCAGCCACCTTATCAAGGGCAGCAGAGACCTCAACCAGTCCTAGTACAGCAACCCCCTGCTCCAACCAATGTGATCCTAGTGAAATATGCATCTGCTGAAGAAAATCCGAACAGAGCCATAGTCCCAATCATCCCATTGCTATCAGACAGTGATCCAAGTGACCATAGTTTTGACTCCACACATATTGATAGCCCACAGGCTTACTACATGCAGTCACCCGAGCATAACGAGTCATACTATTATGAGGACCCAAGTGAAAATAGTGGGGAGCCTGAGTATGCTTATGTCATGTACACAAACCCCAACTCTAGACCTCAACCTAGGCAGGTACGACCCCCATTTCCTAGAGGACCATGCTTCAGATGTCAGGGAGATCACCTTATACGTGATTGCCCACTGCCTGCCCCTACACAACCTCAACCAGTAACAATTCAGGGTTTCTGTCAAGACTGTGGAAAAGAGCATCTCCTACGAGATTGCCCAAAGAACCCTAATAACATGCCTAAAATCACTCCTATCAATGTTGTTGGGTTAGTTGTAGACTCCACAGGGAGTGTGACTTCCACTGCACCTGTGCAAGTGATCACAAGAGCCCAAGCACTACAACAAAACCAAGGTGTTGGTCAAGAAAAGAGCCCCGAGGTGAGTGAAACAGAGAGCATAACCAAAAAGAGGACTAGAGCCTGGAAGGATAGTCGTGAAAGAATGAAAAGGCAATGGGCAAAAAAGATGAGCGAACTTGAAGAAAGCTTGAGAGAAACCAAAGCAAAGATAAGTGAACTCGCATCTCAAAACCACTCTCACACCAACCCTCCACCACCTCTCCCTTTACCTGCCAATCCACCTTCTTCCATTCCCCAACCTTTCAATACACCACCCTTAACCCACCCACCACCCAGAGTAGGATCCGTCCTAGCCGATCCCACTCCCGAGGACCTAAACATGATGCTTAGAGCATATCAGGCCAGAATCCAAGAAGGGCCAAACGTAACTGATCATGAAAAGTGTTACCCTAGAGCAGAACTAGAGCTAGAACGAACCAAAATTTGTGCTAAGATGGTGGAATTGGCTCAGACTATGTTTGAAGCCAGTCGCCTCTTTAACATCTCTAGTTCAACTAAGACGCAGTTACACTTTGATGGACTACTAGAACGAATAGAGAGGCTAATTGCACAATCAGAAAAGGAACCCGCCTCTCAAAATAAGGGCAAGGCAAGTGAGAACGTGAGCCTACCTCCCCAGAAAGCCTATGTGCCTAACTCTACTGAGCCAGACACATCATCTTCTATGAATCGGTTCACACTAGAATTCTTACGAGAGATTCAAGAAGACAAATGGGCTAAAGAAAGTGAAGTCCCTCCTCCCATTGAACTTGTGGATGATGCACACGAGCAATTCCCATAGGACATCCCATCCATTTATGAGGAGCATGAGAGCATCCACTCTCAAGAGAGATTAGACTTTGAGTCTAATTCTCTACAAGAATTACCACATTTCACAGGCCCATGGGAAACCAAGTCTACTTGTCTGAGAGCGCCCACAGTCATGATAAGAAATGAAGATTCTATCATACCTAGGAATACAGAGGTAGTAAAGAACACTAAAGTGCAGTGCAATCTCACTTTAGAAGAGCTACTCAAAGTTAAGCCAGAAGTGTGGAAACATGTAGCCAAACAAGTGCCAGACATAGCAAAATCGCGCTCCCAAGTAGGATCTCATAGAACAGTGCCTGAAATACCATTGGATAAGATAGGAGACATGAGTGAAGCAGAAGAAGGAAATACCTATCTCCCAGTTACTCATCAGGGTTACACAACCAAGGCGATTTTGGACTCAGGTGCAGGAGTTGCAATTGCTACAACTTCCCTTTGGAAGCGATGTGGCAAGCCGGCACTCCGACCAACGAGAATGAAATTGCAGATGGCTGATGGTCATATTGAAAGACCCTAAGGATTGCTAGAAGGAATAACTCTCACTACATGTGGGGTTGAGTTTGAACATACTTTTGCTATATGCGACTTTAGCAAAAACCAAGCCTACGAGATGATTTTGGGAAGGCCATTTATGCTGCAATTGCAAGTAGTCCAGGATTGGGGAATCAATTCCTTGTATTTGCAACATCTAGGTGTTACAACCAAAGTCAATCTTAAGGATTACTCTCATAGAGACGTACCACCTATTCAATGGAATCCCATCCATAGAGCCAAAGATGAGACTGAGTCTGTGCATTCCATAGGATCCGGATCCTCGTGGATGCATGAAGACACCCACTTATGGATGTGCAAAGTGGCAGTAGAAGAAGAGAAAAGAGAAAAAGCCAGAGAAATAGGTGCAAACGAAACACATAGACCCATTCAAGACCTAGCCTATGCACCTGTAGTATTTCCTGATGAAGAATTTGAACCCCATGGCTGGGCAGAAATCTTAGCAACAATGGATGTAGCCATCAACGAAGAACAATGGACACCCCACTGTGACGAGGATGGCTATGACATTTCAGTTTTCTCCATAGAGCCAATCATGGGAGAGGCAGTGTTAGAAGAGTGTGAGCCTAGCCCTGATGCATTCAAGGATGCAAGTGACTCCGATCTAGAGTCAATCATCATGGACCCACCTTTTGCATCAGATGAAGAATACTTCTATGAAGTAGAATTTCAGCCCCAGAGGCACAGAGAGCTTACGAATGATGTAAGGCTAGCGACACATGTGACCCCAAAGGAAGAAGGAAAGAAAAGGAAGAAGAAAGAAGTCACACAAGCAGAGGAAGAATCTTTGTTTGAGGTCCCGGAAAATTTCAAGAAGTATGAGATAGATGACAGGAGAGTCATGATCAGAATGCCTAAACGAGAGGTGCAATCAGGCGAGGCCTATGACAACAAAGAAACCACCAAGAAAATAGTGGTAGCTGTGGAAGAAGGAGAAGAAAGATGCACATACATAGGCCATGACCTGACAGAAGAGGAAGAACAAGAGCTAATAGCCTTGCTAAGAGAATACAGAGATGTATTCGCTTGGAGTTATAAGGACTTGAAAGGGGTAGACCCTGATATATGTTCACATACAATCCCCATGACCTCAGACGCCAGACCCTCGAAACAGAAGCCCTACACATACAACGATAATTATGCTGCCAAGATCAAAGAGGAGATAGATCGACTAGTTGAAGCTGGATTTATCTATGAAATTGAGCACACTGAGTGGGTATCCCCCATTGTAGTGGTGCCCAAGAAAAACGGAAAGCTGCGTGTGTGCATTAACTTGAAGAAGGTTAATGCAGCCACAATTCGAGATAACTATCCGCTTCCTATCACAGAGAATCTCTTAGAAAGAGTAGCAGGCAAAGAAGTGTACAGCTTCCTCGATGGATTTTTGGGCTACAATCAAGTAGCCATAGCTCCAGAAGATCAGCATAAGACGGCATTTGCCACTGAATGGGGCATTTTTGCCTTTAGAGTAATGCCATTTGGGCTTACCAATGCACCAGCTACCTTCCAAAGGCTGATGTGCCATGTGTTTAAAGAGTTCCTGAGGAAGAACTTAGAAGTCTACGTTGATGATCTTTGTGCTCATTCTAACATTAGGCAAACCCATATTCCCGAACTCAGACAAATCTTTGACAAATGTAGAGAATATCAAGTTTGCCTGAACCCAGAAAAGTGCATCTTTATGGTCAGGCAAGGCAAGATTCTAGGACACATAGTGTCAAAGAATGGCATATCTACTGATGAAGAGAAAGTGAGAGCCATAGCAGAGCTACCTAGGCCAAGGAATGTCAAGGAAGTACAAGCTTTCATGGGGCATTGTGGTTACTACCGCCGGTTCATTCACATGTATGCTGTCATTGCAAAGCCCATGTACGGACTTCTGACTAACTTTGAGTGGACTGATGAATGTGAGAATTCCTTCCAGGAGCTTAAACGAAGATTATGTTCAGCACCAATCTTGACCACACCAGATTGGAACAAGCCATTCCATGTTCATGTGGATGCATCCAATTATGCTATTGGATGTGTACTTGCACAACCTACTAGTGAAGGTAATATGGATCGCCAGTTAGTGATAGAGGCACTCACTTCTTGAATGAAGTTATTGAAAATCTGCTCCAAGAATTCTTGGTAGTGCATAAGAAGTCTGCCCCCTATCACCCTCAAGCCAATGGGCAAGCCGAAAGCACCAATAAAATCCTATGCAATGTATTGACAAAATTAGTGAACAATAAACGCTCTGATTGGGACAAACAGCTACACCATGCTGTTTGGGCATACTGAGTCGCCTACAAAACGGTACTCCAAGCCACCCCCTTTCAGATGGTATTTGGCCAAAACGCCGTGCTACCTTTGGACTTCTTAATACCTACATTGAAAGTAGCACAAGAGCACGAATGGACGGGTCATGAACTCTCCTCTAGACTTTTTGACCTTGAACGATTAGGAGAAACAAGACTGAGAGCAGTTGCAGGGATATATGTAGCTAAGAAGAGACAGAAGGCATACTTTGATGCCCATGTGAAGGATAAGGGCTTGAAAGCAGGAGATCTAGTTTTAGTCTACACATTGAAACAACACGCAAGGAAGCTAGAAAAGAGGGGCTACGGACCTATGATCATCAATAGGATCTCCACGAGTGGAGCAGTACAACTAGACACTTTAGAGGGTGATGTTCTCCCAAACTATATTAGCGGATGCAGAGTCAAGTTGTATCAGGAACCCCTCACGGAGGAAATGCTAAGTCGACTCAATACTGCTAAGCAACGTAAAGAGGAGGAAAAACAAATTTGAGAAGAAGCACAGGCAGAGGCCTTAGAGCGCATCAAACGAATGAAGTTGAGGAGACAAGGGAGGGATCAGCCTATGATTGACACTCAAGAGTCTCCAGGCTATCACATGGCCATGTGTGAGGCTTCAGGTGAACGTACCCATAAGATAGTGGATCGACGACCTTTTGTGACCCTAGAAATAGGACAAAGAGACAGCACAACAAGCGTGAGAGCTTTAATTGATTCAGGAGCAGCCACAAGTGCAGTTCGGCTTTCTTATTGCCGGCAACTGCAATTGGAGGTAAAACCCCTAGAAGCATATCTGATAGGATTAGGAGGTGTTGAAACCCCTTGCATGGGAGAGGTGGATCTTCCCCTCTACATACAAGAGGTCCTCATGCCAGCAAAAGTGCTAGTGTGTGAAGACGAGGATCTGACCGAACCTCTGGTCCTGGGCCAAGACTGGATCTACGATCACGCAGTCAACCTCAACCTAAGAAGTGGACTTCTTCAGGCCTGGGTAGGCCAAAGCCATCTCACGATTGAATTAGAAAATCAAGCACTCAAACCAATAGAACAGGCACCAACTCCTGGTCCCTCCAGGAATCCACATGAAGATAACAATGTTGTTCTTGTCCAAACTTCTATGGTGCAGAGGATTGTCAATCTTACCAAAGGTACAGGAGTCAATGAGGAGTTCGCAGCGGGGTCAAAGGAGATTCTAAACATGAAGACCAAACACTATACAACACGAAGGAGGCCATTGATCAAGAAGCATGAGCTCCAACTAGTGCAACACGGAGTACCTCGTGGCGCGAAGCAGATCTGGATACGCAAGGATGGAAAACCCACAACTCTAATAGCAGACTCTCGAGGAGGCCACAAACAAGCTACACCATCATGGACACAAGTGAAGGAGTCCCCTAGACAACCTCCTAGGCACACCACGTCTATTTGGGTCCCTAAGCGGTCAATGAAGGCTAGCCCCAATGCTAGACACATATGGGTGACCAAGGCCTGTTTACGAGCCCAAATAGCTCCAACTCTAGCTATTGGCATAATTCAACACTCACACGTCTTCTCGACTGACAACGCAGGAACTCTACCTAAAGACCACCCTAACCCACACTCAACCAAATGGAGAAATGTCTGGAAATGGGTGCCCAAAAGGCCCCAACTCCATCACACTCTAGTTCATAAATATCAACCTGTCTTTAGCTCTAAGAGCTACGAACCCTCTAGCAAAGTTTGGAGACTTAAACCATGTATCAAACCCCCAAACCCAATTTTTGTAAATCCATCCTCTCTGACATAGGTGCATTCTGAGTCCATTGCATAACCAAAGTAGGCATCTAGGATGATACTGACCTCTAATCACCACTCACATCTATCACAAGCACTTCACCTCTGACCACTAACCTTCGGGATTGTCATGTTAGTATTGTGAAGGGAACACCATTACATATTGTTTCCTATGCAACACTAATGTGCCTTTCTTCTTCTAGCAGATAAGCACCCAATTCCCATGGCAGCAGCAGCAGGCACAAGCTCTCAGGCAGGCTTTGGTGCTCAAATCAATTGGGATGCCATGCCGGTGGAGGCCCCACCAACAGCTCGGCCTGAAGAGTTCGTGAACGTGCGGAGAATTCCTATTCCAGATCCACCAAGTGGCCTAACAGAAAGAGTAAAGGGGCATTCTCACTGGTTCAATGAGATGCCAAGAGATTTGGGAGACGCTGATCATATCTGGGAATCCAAGATGGAATGTGGAGGAGTGTGGTGGACCTTCCAGTTCTTCTCACGAGAATTTGAAGCATTGCAAAATGCAGCTCCTCTTCAGGATATTTGGCAGAGAGCGGGATTGCAAGATTACTTTAGTGCAGCTTTGCCTAGACCAGACTTTCTTAGGTGCTACTACTTGATTGCCACACTGAAGCCGACAGGAGATAAAGATCATTCAGGCACATTCTGGGTGCCCTCCCTATCAAACCAGGAGGAAATGAAGAAGTTTGAGTTAAATGTTACTTTAATAAGGGAAGCTCTTCAGATGTATGGCACCCATGTGCCTTCCGATCGCGATCCCTTGATACCAGAGTCAATGAAGAGCAACAGAATCAAGAAGTTGAAGGACATGTGTGCCCTCACCCCTAACATCGCCATACCCCTGCGAATGTGCCTTCAACACTTCGCATTTCCAGCTCAGGACCGCTTTACCCAACCTCACAAGAAAATATGGTATGGATTATATTTAGCAGAGACTGGAAGCTTGCCAATTAAGATGCCTGTATGGATTCTGGATCAATTGTATGAAGCAGGCAAGCGGGGTGTGAGGAAGCATACATTACACGACTACTGTGCGATTACCAGAATTATTTATAGATGTCTTGCATATGATGTGCCAATAGCCAGGGCCCTTAAATATTCACAATTGGAGTTTTTCAAGGGGCGGAAGTCAGGGAATCAGCCTGCGAAACGAATGCGTGGATCACTCTCCCAGGTAATGATCCATCACGAGGCCACGACCGAAGCTTCCCCCAGAGAAGAAGCCCAGGTCGCACCTTTCACGATCCATCTTCAAGGAGTTCAAGCAGGGGATGTGGTACAACCCACCCCATCTGCCCCTCCACTACCTACTGAGGCCGAGTTTGCATCTATGGCCGCCTTAACTGAGGATCCCAATTTTGATTTTGAAAGATTCCTGCAGACGGCCCACTTATCTGATAGTGAAGATTTTCCTGACAATGCCGATCCAGGATCATCATTCCAAGGAGAACATCCACAGGGCGAGACAAGCAGGGTACATTTGGGAGAAGAGGCACCACATACTCATGGTCCTAGCACACAAAATCAGAAAGAAGAACGGGGGAATGAACCAGAGGAGAGTGAAGAGGAGGCCCCTGCTTACACAGCACAACTCAAGCGGCTATACAAGACAATCAAGCAGGTACAGAGAAGACATAAGATGACAGAAGAGGCGAACAGAGCCCTAGTGAACCAAATGCTGTAGGCCGAGAATGTAGACCCACATTTTCTTGAATCATTGAATCTATTGGCGGACACATGTGGGATCGGGGAAGCATTGAGGACAATGGTCTATCAGGAGAACCCTACCTATGATCAACGAAGGATTGATACACGGCCACGACGAGGAAAAATGATTCAAATGGAAGTCTCTACGGCCTTGCCTTCCACAATTTCAGAGGATGTTCACATGACGAGCCCAAGTTCCACTGACGAACAAGATGTAATTACACAGGTACCATCTCCACCGTCACCTTCCATTCAACCCTCAGAACCCTTCTCCACCAGTCTTTCTGAACAACCAATATCCACCAATCATGAAACCATTGTACACACCTCTGTTTTTACACCCTCCCCCTTACCCACATCCATCACTTCCGCCCAAATTTGTGAATCTCACACAGGACATCCTACCACCGATCAAACCATAATAGGTTACCCTTCCTATCTCCCCACCCATGGACAACCACTTGCCACTAGCCAGACCTTATCCCATCCTTTTCCATTCACCCACACATTTCCCCTCTCCCAAACCCTATCCACCACTTCCCTTGTAACTGCCTCAGGCTCAACCCAAGTCACACAGCCGTCATTCTAGACAAACCTTGTAAATATACTCCAACAGGTGGAGAATTATAATAAAAAGTCCCTTCCCCAACCCCACTCCCCCACATTCACTACCACCACTAACACACCACCTACCGTTCCCGTATTCACAATTCACACTTCACACACTATCACATCCGACCCCATGGATATTTCACCATCCACAGGAGCACCCACCGCCACGTCTGTTCCACCATCATCACATCTCACTTCACTCATAGGCACATCATCCACTTTTCCCTTCCCCATTTCCCGACCCTTTGCATGTTCCACCTCTACCCATGCATCCACATCATTTAGTAATGCACTAGACACCATGGTTGAAGCGGCCACTCAGCTTAAGCAAGAGTATAAGCTATTAGAAGAAAATAACACAGAGCTGTGCAATCTCTCGGCTCAACTCCAGGCACGAGTCGATGCCTTGGAACTAGGTAATACAACACTACAACACCAGGTGACTGACCTCCAACAATCGAAGACAGAACTCGAAGCTAAGTATGCAGAGACAGGCAAAGCTATGGAGGAACAACTCAAAGAACAAATGGGCCGCAATGCGAGACTTCAACGCAACATGGCTCTACTACGTCGCCACCTAGCAGCGGCTCAAGAAGAGAACAGAAGGCTACAACAACAAAACCAGGAGAACCTAGAAGCGGCCATGGAAAACA
>CM035425.1:112673920-112926420 GCA_020310875.1 Ceratopteris richardii | reverse complement strand
TTCCAGTCTTGTCTAGTCTTGTATCCTGGACATCTTGTCTGTCCTCTCGTAGTCTTGTAGTACGAGATCTTGTTGAGTTATTTCTTGTATCCAGTTCATCTCCCTGAACGGAGTTCTTGTAATCCAGTTATCTTATTTCATACTTACGATCCCCGGTTGTGGGATCTCTTGTATCATCTCTAGTCGAGTTATTCATACTTATCAGTCCTGGGTTGTGGGACATCTTGTATCAATCACGTATTCTTGTATCATTTTCCCTAGGTGGGTGTTCTTGTAATCAGAAGTGTATTTCCAAAATCTTGTCTACTGTAGTCAGAGAGCACAATCTAGTGCTCCCCTGACATTTTGGCAAGACTAACTTCCATCCTAGACCAGTCATCATGGAGAATGCTTATGAACAGATTGTAGCATCACTTCAGAGTCTCCAACAACAAGTCGAAGACCTAACTCATCGACAGACACAAATCGAGATGGGACATCCAGGGCATGTAGGTGCACTCCTCCAAGAATTACAAGAACGAATCGGGAGTCTTCAGACAAATCAAGGGAGTATGCAAGTAAATCAACGACCTAGTACATCATTCATAAGGGAACTTAAGATCTGCATGCCAGAAAAGTTCGATGATGATCGCACAAAGTTTCGAGGATTCTTGCAACAAGTCAAATTGTACATCCGTATGCAGCCTGATAGATACCCTGATGATGCATCCAAGGTCGGTTTTATTGGAACCTTGCTCTACAGTCAAGCATTATCATGGTTCGCCCCAATCTTGGAGAAGGATATGGTCATACTTCATGATTATGAAGGGTTTCTTAGAGAGCTCATCGCCACATTTTGACATGCAGACACGAGTCGAGTGGTAGAAACAAAACTTCGAAAGCTACGTCAAGGTAACCGCCCTGCCTCTACCTACGCATCGGAATTTAGGAAATTGATATGTGACCTCACTTGGCATGAAGATTATTTCATAAGCCAATTTAGATGGGGCTTAAGGGATGATGTGAAGGACCTTCTACTCACGATGCCAGAGGTGAAGACATTGAATGAATACATCAACCAAGCCATTCAATGTGATAACCACCTTTTTGAAAGGAAACAAGAAAAACAAGTAGAAGGAAGACCTCACCAATGGAAACCTTTCTAGCCTATTCCTAGCGTCCTCATGTTTCATTGATGAAGGACTTGTTAAGAAACATGGAATTCCAGTACTTTGGAAGAACAGACCAGTAGTAGCTGAAGTAGTAGATGGACGGCCTCTAGCATCAGGGAATATAACCATGGAAACCATACCACTAAGAGTACACCTTGGTGACCATGATTCACACATATGTTTCAATGTAATATCAATTCCGGTAAATATGGTTATCATCGGAATGCCGTGGTTAAAGAAACATAATCCAAAAATTAATTGGGAGAATAATAAAATCACCCCTCGAGATATCCAGAAGAACCCAACAAATGTCAGAGCCAAAGCCTTCATACATGCAGTAAGGAAGGAACCGACATATATGATCTATGCCATACCAGCTCAAGAACCTAAGAAAGATGATCCAATGCAGCTACACAATCAGTACAAAGGCTTTGAAGATGTTTTTGAAAAGAAGAATGCAGACATCCTTCCAGAGCATTGACCCTATGATTGTGCCATAGAACTTCAAGAGGGAGCACAACCACCCTTTGGACCAATCTACAAACTATCCTCAGAGGAACTTACAGAACTACGCAAGAACATTGATGAGAATCTAGCAAAGGGGTTTATCAAACACTCAAAGTCTCCAGCAGGAGCTCCTATTTTATTTGTAAAGAAGAAGGATGGGACTCTTTGGATGTGCGTAGACTATCATGGATTGAATAAAGTCACTATAAAGAACAGATACCATCTACCACTCATATCCGAGCTCTTGGAATGCCTTGGAAAAGCAAAATTCTTCACGAAGATTGACCTTCGAGGAGCTTACAACCTTGTCAGGATCAGAGAAGGAGACGAATGGAAGACAGCATTTCGGACAAGGTATGGCCATTTTGAATATGTAGTTATGCCATTTGGTCTCACAAATGCTCCAACTGTCTTCCAACATATGATGAATGATATCTTTCGAGAATATTTAGACGATTTTTTTGTAATATACCTTGATGATATCTTGATATTTTCTAAAAATATAGAGGATCATGAATGTCATGTGAAGATATTCCTAGAGAAACTAAGAGAAAAAGGATTATATGCAAAATTGGAGAAGTGCTCTTTCCATAAGACAGAAGTGGAATTTGTAGGGTACATTGTATCAGATAAAGGAATTTTAATGGATCCTAAGAAGATTGAGACAATCCTTGATTGGCAACCACCTTCATGTGTTCGAGATGTACAATGTTTTTTGGGGTTTGCTGATTTCTACAGGATATTCATCAGAGATTACTCCAAGATAGTGACACCTCTTACCAAGCTTACAGGGAACTCCAAATTCTCATGGACCGAAGAAGCAGAAAAGGCCTTTCAGACCTTGAAATCAGCATTTACTACCGTCCCAATTCTAGTTCATCTTGATTCCCGTAAGCCCTTCTTCCTTGAGATAGATGCATCAGACTTTGCTCTAGGGGCCATTCTTTCCCAATATGGAGATGATGGTTACCTACATCGAGTTGCATATCATTCAAGGAAGTTTTCCCCTCTAGAAATTAATTATGAAATTCATGATAAAGAACTTCTTGCCATAGTAGACGCATTTGATACATGGCATCACCATCTAGAAGGAGCAGCTCATAAAGTCACTGTGTACTCAGATCACAAGAACCTAGAGTATTATATGACCACCCAGATTCTCAATAGAAGGCAATCTAGATGGAGTAACTTTTTATCAAGATTTGACTTTGTCATCACATACCGTCCAGGACGTCAACAATGTCAGTCAGATGCCCTGTCCAGAAGATCTTGCCTTGCACCAAAGAAAGGTGAAGAGGCCTTTGATCAACAAGAGAGTGTATTACTCAAGCCTGAGCATCTCCAGTTAGCATCTATCTCTTCAAGCCATCATGAAGATTCAGCCTTGAATGAATTGATCCGTGAGAATCTACCACAGGATGAATTGTTTTGTAATGTTAAGCAAAAAGCTCATTCCAAGAAGTAAACAAATTTCAGGAAAAGGATGGGTTATTGCTCTATAAGAACCTATTGCATGTTCCTCTAGGAAAGCCAAGGATCCAAGTACTTCAACAACGCCATGACAACCTTGCAGCAGGACATTTTGGAGTGAATAAAACAATAGAACTCATATCCAGGGACTTTTGGTGGCCTCAGATGTGGAAGGAAGTCAAAGAATACATTCAAACCTGGGATACTTGCAATAGATCTAAGGTACCCCGACATAAACCTCATGGCCTCTTGCAACCTCTACCTATTCCAGAAAGGCCATGGGCTTCATTGTCTATGGATTTCATCACAGATCTTCCAAAGTCAGATAAGTATGATGCCATTCTTGTTATTGTGGATAGATTTACAAAGATGGCACACTTCATTCCAACTACCAAGGCAATCACATGTGCAGCCACTGCTAGACTTTTCCTCAGGTATATATTTAGGCTTCATGTATTACCTGAGGACATTGTTAGCGATCGAGGTCCACAGTTCATATCCAGCTTTTGGAATAGTCTTTGCAAGCTCCTTGGTGTTCAAGTTAAACTATCTACAGCAAATCATCCACAGACTGATGGACAAACAGAACGGGTGAATCAAGTCTTGGAGCAATATCTTCGTTGCACTAGCAACTATCATCAAAATGATTGGTTTGAGCTTTTACCCTTTGCAGAGTTTGCTTATAACAATAGTGTTCATGCATCTACCAAGCAGACTCCCTTCTTTGCAAATTATGGACAACATCCAAGGATGGATATACAACTCTCAAATCATGTCAAGAACTCTGCTTCTAGAGACAAGGCCCAATACCTGATGGACATTCACAAAGAACTCAAGGAAGAGATCCATAAAGCTCAAGAACAATATAAGTACTATGCAGATCAACATCGTGTCCAGAATCCATCGTATGGAATTGGGGATAAAGTATGGTTACTCAGAAACAATCTGCAAACCTCAAGACCTTGTGCAAAGTTAGATCATCAAAGATTTGGTCCATTTACCATCGTGGCGAAGATTAATCTAGTCACCTTCAAGCTCCAGCTACCAAGTACTATGAGAAAACATCCAATTTTCCATGTATCCCTGTTGGAACCATATCAGATTTCACCATTGAGGGGGGAGAGAACTAGTCCTTCACCACCTATCGAGATTGAGGATCATGAAGAATTTGAAGTCGAGCATGTCCTAGATTCTAGAATATCCTGAGGAATATTGGAATACCTTATTCATTGGAAAGGGTATGACATCAGTGATCGTACTTGGGAGCCTGCAGAAAACCTTCGAAGAGCACCAATAAAAGTTCGAGAATTCCACAAGAGAAATCGAACGAAGCCAAGACCAGATAACATGACCGCTCCTCGTGGAACTCTTTGCTTGAGGGGGAGGTAATGTCATGGACAAAGGAAACCATCCTGAACCTTAGATTCCATGTCAACCCTGTATCTCATGATTGGTTCACAATTACGAGAAACCAATGCTTCCATTGCATCCGAAATGTGCCAAAACCCTAAGATTGACTGTCTACTTGCCTGATTCGAATATCCAGAGCTCATGTTTTGAATTGATGACATCATCAATGACATCATCAATGACATCATCAATTCGTAACCGCCTTTCATGAACCGCCCTTGAAAACCTATATAAGGAGGGGTTGGCCACATTCATAATCAGTCTTGCCAATACCAGTCTTGGGAGCTCAAGGAGTCGTGACCACAAAGTAAGTACTCTCCAAGTTCCAGTTCCTGTTCTTGTCTTGTTCCTTGTTCCAGTCTTGTCTAGTCTTGTATCCTGGACATCTAGTCTTGTCCTCTCGTAGTCTTGTAGTACGAGATCTTGTTGAGTTATTTCTTGTATCCAGTTCATCTCCCTGAAGGGAGTTCTTGTAATCCAGTTATCTTATTTCATACTTACAATCCCAGGTTGTGGGATCTCCTGTATCATCTCTAGTCGAGTTATTCATTCCTATCAGTCCCGGGTTGTGGGACATCTTGTATCAATCACGTATTCTTGTATCATTTTCCCTAGGTGGGTGTTCTTGTAATCAGAAGTGTATTTCTGAAATGTTGTCTACTGTAGTCAGAGAGCACAATCTAGTGCTCCCCTGACATTATTTTTGTCTGATTCTGACAAACCTACTTTAAGATATGGGCAAAAAATTGAGCTGTGCAAGTCACCTAGTTTCACCACACACCTCCTCACACTTCATACACACATTACACACTTTAGAACAACAATGAAAGGGATAGACAACACTTCCATGCACTCATGGGACAAGCTACAATCACACATACAAGCTCACAAGCAAGGAGATACAAGAGGAAGAAGAAGCAAATTCGAAAAATCAGGGTTCTCTCCTACTCACAGTGGCAAAAAGTCTTTACAAAGTATCATCAAATGACTAATATACATGAGCCCTAAAAAATGGCCCTTTCACACAAGAGATCGGCACTTTATTATAGAAACCCTAAATTCCTACTATTTTACAAAGATTATGACACAATGTTTGGGATTTTACATCTAGAGGACTCTCAAGTGCATTTACATGGCTTAGGTTTTCATAGACATTTGAAGTAAGAAAATTGCTGCTCACAATTTGAAAATTTTTGGGGCTCTTTTTCTTGTGCTTCTTTACTCTGCAACACTCTCCCTCTCTTTGTCTCTATTGTCCCTTAACAGGCTTTGCTCATTGCCTTAGGCCTTGATTTTGCAGTAGGTCTGATTCTTTGTTGATAGTGTCTTTATGGTTGACCACCGCATGCACCTGGCGAGGCCTCAAAGGTTCAGAGGCAATATATTACTTGTTTAAGGGACTGACCATAACTTGGGACCCGATGCCTTTCTTTACCCTATTAATTTCTTTCCACCACATGCATCTAGTGGACAAGGAGATAGTTAAGACCTTCAGACAGTTTGTTGTCTTATCCCATCTGAAGTCCTTTGTGTACAGTCTCCCCTTGAAAGGTCTTGGTTGTGATTCTTTGTTTCCACTCTTTGGGACTTGGTCCATTGGTGTTGCAGCCTGATGCGTGCCCCTACGGGACTTTGGGCAGAGGGTGGTGCTTCCTACTGAGTGGTCTTTCTTTTTGATTTTCTTCTTCTTCATATTTTGCTTGATTCTCCTGTCTCTCCTTCCACACATGCCCCCTCTTGAACTCTGTCATCCCTGACAGGCTTTGGAAGTGGACGGGAGTACGTCTTGTATATCTTTTGCTCTGTTTTGTTTAGCAAATTGGCTTCACGTATCATTAATTGCTTCCATTTTTCTCACTTAACACCATCGTGGGATGGTTGTTGCTGATCAACAAAAAAGCTTAATTCATATGCTACTAGTCGTGCATTTAGGTTAGTAGACATCTTCAAGAATGCTTTTGAATCAATTTCAAAGAAGTCGGTGAATAATTCTTTTTCAAAAGTCGGCATATAAGTACATGGTAAAAACATTAACCTCAAGTAGTAGGCCATGACGGTTAGTCGGCTTGGCATGATGGAAAGATCAAATACCAAAATATCGATTCCCTGATTAATGCCAATAAAATTCAAGAATGTATATTCTCCATGTTGAAGACTTTGAGTACTTTTAGAATCATGCTGAGTATTTTATTCGTTAGCTTGATTGTGAGATCAGGAACCTTTGCAAACCATGATAATCAAAATTCAATGTTTTTGATCATGTACTCTTCTGGGGCAAGTAGTTATGCAGCAGGCTTGGGAGTAAGGGAAAATTGAGCTAGTGCTTATTTAGTTTACCTTGACTCTACAAGTCCCAAAATTCTGGCCAGTATTATCGACATGGCACATGACAAAAACTGGATTAACTTGAAGTAAATATGGTGCTTCCTACCAATGCACCCGCAATGTTAGATTTTTCTCAAGAAATTTTCTCCTCCAAATTGGATCAACAACTTCGAACTCCTATTGAGTATAATTAAAAGTATTTGCCGTGAAGTTTAGGTGTGCATCTGGATCCTTTCTCGTGGTCGGGTTTGTTCTTTCATGATTCCATACGGGAGGTTGAAGGGCTTTATTATCTCATCTAGATCTTTGGTTTTGATCTGGGCCTCTTTCATTACCTTCACCACTTCATTCTCAAAATTTTCTGTAAGTCGAGACACCAGTAGTGCTCCGTCTTTTTGACTTAGGTCTCTATCTCATCAGTAGCCATCTTGGATGGTTGTACTAATAGTGTCCCCAAGTTCTTTGTCTCTTCTAACTTTGCTGTGAGCTCTACTATGATTTTGTCTTTCTCATCATGTTGTACTTTACTAGCCTTGATCTCTTCTTCAATTGTTGCCTCTGATTCACAAATGGTTTTTGGCTGATCAACGTCCTCATTGCATTATTCCATGTATTTTTGTACTGCTTCCTTCCACTTAAGTTCCCATGTTTTGTTTTTTGCTTACATTTCTTGTTGCTTTTTTAATGTCCTTACTTCCACTTGAAGTTCTCAGATAGATGTAGTTACCATTTGTAACTTGTCTTTGAGCAACACATTTTCCTCTTGGATTTGATTGCATTCTTCCATTTTCTTTGCCAAGTCTTCTGTTTTCTATGTGATTTCTTTTTGAATGGCTATATCCTTGGCTAAGAGCTCTTCACCTATACTCTGGAACCAACTTCTTGCTTCAAGTAATTCTACCTTTTCCTTCTCCTCATCCATCAAGAGGGTTTGAGTAGTGATGGCTGTGTCAATCATGTTTCTGACTATAGGTTTTAGTTGGTTTACATCTACATTCAGCCATGTTTTGATATAAGTGGTTCTTCACCTATTTGCACAGCTTTGCCTTGTGCAACATATAATGTTTCTTGATGTGGCTGATTTATATGCAGGTGAATTCTTGACTCAGCCTGCTCGATGATGTTTGTTATTTCTTGTATTGCCGGTTCCTCAAATGGCACTTTTTGAGAGTCAACCACCACATCCAAGGGTGAAGGTTCAACAACCACTCAGATGGGTAAGATAGGTTCTTGTTCTTCTTGTACTTCATTTATGTATTATTTCCGTTTTGGATGTCTTGTTCCAATTTTGGATGTCTTGTTTTGGACTTGGGAGTTGACATCTCCTTGAGAGATATCCTTATTTGCTCATTCAATTGTATAATATGTCCTCTTTCCTTTGGTTCTTTAGATAGAGACTGTGTTTGTGCTCTTTGCTCATCTTCCTTTTTCGTTGACCACTGGACTTGATCCAATTCCTCACATTCTTCTGCCACATGCTCATCCATGTGTATATCAATATTAAGTGTATCATGGTCTTGGGATGATTCATCTTCTGAACTTGAATCATTTAACCCCAATTCTTTATACCTATCTTGTTGTGATGCATTCTTTGCCGCTTGTGATGTTCTTTGCTTACTTGATTGGTGATATTGGTGGCCTTGTACCATAAGGTTGACTTGACCTCTCATATAAGCATGTGTGGCTTCTAGAGTTGTGGAGAGATCCCTTCTTATAATGGCTGGTGTCGCTATTAATGATACCTTAGGAAGTGCATGCGTTCTCTTGGACTGAGGGGTTGGAGATGCTTTGGCCCTTCGAGCTCGTTTTTCACCTCTCATGGTGGTTTTGGAGCTAGTGCCAACTTCCTCCACTATTCTTTACTTCCGTTTCTACTTCTGAGAAACCTTTTCTGCTCTTCAGAACCTTTCTACTCTGATACCACTTGTTGATTCCGTGACAAAAGCTTGTTCACTAACAACACTATGGAAAATTGCCACAACTCAACTAGAACTAAGGTAGAGTGATATTAGAACACCTCTATAATCATCAGTAGCTTAGCAACCTTTTGAAACTGAAAACTTTATAACTGTATTTCGTGAAATTGAAAATTCACTTTACAGAAAGCTTCGTGTTTCCTTCAAGCTTCAATTATGAACTTATTTACTTTAGCCTTTACACTACTCCGTTTGCTTACAGTCACATAATCTTTCTGTTACTTAACTATGCCAAAACTATGTTTTGAACTCATCGAAATTTCACCGGAACTTCACCGGACTATTACCAGAATGTCACCGTAATCTTACCGGAATCTTACCGGAATCAACTGCAATTCTGTTTGTAATTACTTCAAATGATTGTTGATGAAGTAAGAAAGTAATACCTGAGCTTCCTTCTGTAAATGAACTCTTTCTGAAGTTTAAGAAAAAACTTCACCAGTTCTGGATGCCTTTTTACGGTCAGACTTTGTATTGTGTACTTGTCCCGTTTCACAAAACTCTTTTGATCAACTTATAGTTGAGACTCCTAGCTTCAAGATGAGCTATCACTCATGAAAAATTTTACATTGTGTTACGAGATCTAACTCTCAGAAGTACCGGAAAATGTTTATTGAGAAAAACTGTAACTATTAACTAACTTTCACAGTAACATGAAATTACTCAGATTTCTTCACATACAAAGAATGCACTCAATCTTCCACATGAACATGTGTTTTCTATTAGAGAAGATGTCTACAAAATAGCTTGGCCTCACTTTGCTCATAGCTATGGAAAACTCTCCTACTCTGAGTAGTTATTCCTTACCATCTCTCTCATATGAATACCCGACAATTCAGGTTCTATTATTCATCTCTACATATGCGATCTCTGGCGTCTTCTATATCACTATCCTCAGTTTCTATATGCGCTCTTCTTACCTCTTCTATTCCGGTTCTATGCCCTCTCTTATATACATTTTGATCCGAGATTCAAACTCGTAATTCTGGAAGTTTCTACACCTTATATTACAGGCGTGAATTTGTCCCTTCACTAAGGCTTAATTTTCTGAATGACTTTGTTTCTGCTTCTCTTTGTCTTTCTTCATCTTTATGTCTGTCTGTATGTCAAATTTGTGAGTGATTCTTCAACAGGGATGGCCTAGGAATGCTTTGCGAGGCCCATCCCCGCGTTTCTGTGGCAGGCCTTTTTTTTGCATTCCTAGGCCATCCTATTCACTAGGTTCCCTATATTGCAAGTATATGTCCCTCAATTAGCACCTTCACTTGGGGAATTGTGGAAGACCAATCTTATGTGCAGTAATTAGAGAAAGTTAAGGCTCCTCTGGGTGCATGTAAGCATGCAGCAGTAAATAAGTACATGTATGTTCATAAACATTGTTTAGCTATTGGTCAGAGGGTTAGCATGCAGTGCACTCTATCTAAGGCCAATTATATGCACCAATGGGCATGGCATGTGTTTTCATGGCTTGGAAATGCCAAAAAAAGGCCTGCCACAAAAACGCGAGGATAGGCCCAGCAAAACTTTTGCAGGGCCCATCCCCGCGTTTCTGTGGCAGGCCTTTTTTTGGCATTTCTAAGCCATGAAATGCATTAAATAGCATTACCACTTACAAGAAGTACAGAAAAAAGAATGCTACAGCTATGAAAAACACTTCAAAGAGGTACTGGAAAAAGACACCTAGAAACATAGGAGAAATAAACTTCAAAACATGTACACTAAGAGATAAACACTTGGGAGAGAAAATATAAGAAGACAAAGATTATATTCATCATTTGGGATTTACAAAATATTCATCATATGGGATATAAAAAAGTTTCTCCAAACAAGGGAGTACAAATTTTTTTACGGGTTATTCCCTCTAATTCTCCTAGCTAGCTGCAAAACTTTAGGTTGTATTGTCACTCTCTTTGCATGGATGGCACACAGGTTAGAGTCCTCCAACATTGATATAAGATACGCCTCTTCAGCTTCTTGGAGGGATTCAATGGCTATTCCTTGGATATGAAGTCCAGCGCAATAGTGTTGGATCTCTTCCTTCACAACTCTTGCAAATGACCTTCGTGGGATAAGAAGCTCCATAGACTTTTGATAGTGTCGAATCTCTACAAAGGCTTTGGTTTGCTTTCTGCTCCTTTGTGGTGCTCTTGCATTTGGGGGGATGTTGGGTTGTGGTCGTTGTGATCTATGACGTGGTTGATAGTTCTTCTTTCTTCTTGGAGCACGCCTGGATGGTCCTGCCTCATCATTTACTTCCTCTACCCGACCTTGCTCTCTTTCTTCATTGGTTGGTCTTTGTCCTTGTCTTGGGGGGGAGTGTCTTGCCTCCTTGTGTTACTCGATGGTTCACGGGGATATCATAATTGTTCCATGGTGGCTCGTTTATACTTTCTTCATCTGAGGAACTCGATAAATTTGATGTCTCAATCACAACTTGCCTATGTCCTCGTTGTTCGGGCCTTGCCTTGAGTGGTGTCTTGACTGGGGGCTCATCATTAGATGCGAGAGGGGAATACTTTATTTCTTATGATACATCTCTCTCTTGTGAAGCTTCATCCCCCTGTGATGGAATGCTACCAGACTATGTCCCTGCACCTGAGTTTTGTCTAGAAGAGTGGCTTGTGGTTCGACGCTTCTTGTGGGGTGTCATCCATGTTGGGC
This sequence comes from Ceratopteris richardii, assembly GCA_020310875.1. Taxonomy (NCBI): domain Eukaryota; kingdom Viridiplantae; phylum Streptophyta; class Polypodiopsida; order Polypodiales; family Pteridaceae; genus Ceratopteris; species Ceratopteris richardii. The sequence continues at coordinate 112,914,920 of CM035425.1, read as the reverse complement.
GCTGAGTACCTTGCACATGGTTAGGGTAGATGACATGGTCCTTTCTAGCATTCTGCTTTGTGCGTGCCATTCTCTTAGGTTGTAAAGTGATAAAATGAGGAAGGACACCTCTATTTATAGGCTTTCACTTAAGAATTGTCCTGTTCACATTTAAATGGATAAAGATTAGTTTTAAGACATTAAAAGTATATTCACAAAAACACTAAAATTTTATTTGAAGTGAAAGGAGTTATAAAAACCTTGAAAAGAATAATGCATTTTAAGAGTTTGGAAACTATTTCCAAGCAGAACCCTCATGGACTCTTCGTGCACGCCATTGGGCATGATGTATGGGTCCTGACGATGACATCCACTTCTCTCTTGCAATATCATGTTGTAGCTTTCGTGTAATCTTTGCTATTCGTGACTCACATGCTCGTTCCATTACATATTTTCTAGCGAATGTCGCACGAAAAAACCAATTGAACATTTCTTCTAAATAGTTTGATTGGAGTAGACCACCCCCATGATGAGTGTTTTTAAAGTAAACACCTCTAGCCCTGTAATGTGACTTCTCCATTCCTTGTGTACTAAAAATGTCCAGTGAACCATTTCAATTCATAAAATATGATCCGTGTGCAAAACAAATATGCTATGATCTGGTCAATAAGATATACACATAGTGTTTAAGACCAAATAAAAAAATGTAAGCGAAACTTATTATGTAATGTGTAATGTTGCTTTCTCCCCAAGATAAGATGAATCACTGTGTAAACTCCTTCAAAGTCACTTGGAATAATTCTCGTTGTGAAGCATTAGTGGAAACCAAACACATCAAATGTAACAATTGATCGAACGATGACCAAACCTTCTTTCGCTTGTTAATGAGATCAACTTGACTATCATTGTCTGTTGTAATTGAACAGAGGTCCTTCCAAAGCTCCCATTTCCCATCATCTTGACTATTCATATCTCTTTTAAAGAAACGTCTTGCCTTCTTCCCAGTCATTGAAACTTGTTGTAAAATCTCTTGAGACTCACCATACTTCTTAACAACTAAAGATACGTGGCCACCATGACAACCTATAGAATTCAAAAGATCTTCTATTTTTTGGATGCTATTGTAGACCTCTCTAGTGGTTTCATTGCAAATGCATATTCAACATGGAGCTTCAAAAGCCTATCAAAGATCCTCATGAACGCATGCAAAGTACAAAAGTGAACATTGACTAATGGAAATGGAATAATGGGGTTCTAATCATTGCTTATTTTATCACGAGTCGGTTCCTGTAACATTGGACACCTCAAAAGTGATATCTCCCATTCCATGTGATTCGATAAGTTTGTTTCATCAATTTCTTCAGTCATCAACTCTCATCAATGCCCTTGCAGGTTTAGACTATGTCTTAGATCCTTTGTAACCTTGTGTACAATATGTGCAAGGATAGAGAGAAGATGCTCCTTGTTTACAACCTAACATGCAGTTTATACTCTTAAGGTCTCCACCCAAATGCCATTCTACCTCAAAATCACCTATATCATCTACAAAAAGCTTTTGCCCATGTATTTGAGAAGAGATTACTTCTGTAATCCATGGAGTCCTACTAAAAATCCACGAAATAACATTGTTCGTCTCTTTGGGAACTTCTATAGCACCTAACCACTAGATATCTCTCTCTGATTGCACACTGTAAGTCAAATGGTCCCTCCCTCCTAAAGTTTCATCACTCATTCATGGTCCATAACTTCATTCATTAGGGTCACACTCAACCTTTCTAGTCGTCAACCAGTTATGATTTGACACTCATCAAGCTTTAGTATGAACTTTAACTTAACATTACAGTCTGCACAAAAGAGAAAACATTATCTTAATATGACACTTGAATGCAATAAAACTTCAACACCAAATAAAATGTAGTAGGGGTAACTTTGATTGTTGAACTATAAAAGTGAACCATTGCTTGTTGAAGCTTTTGAAGATCCACAAATATATTGTTGAGTTTAGTGTAAGTAAATCCTTGTGTAGATAGGATTTTTTATTGCTTCTTGGGAATATTTGGATGATAAACAAAGGCAGGCATAGTGTCTTGTATGAATAAATATTGTCCAATAGTACGAGTCACATCCTCATTTGAAGTTTTTTTAGTGATAGACATTTTATATGGGCATGGAAATATACTTTGAGAAATACCTTGTGATTGTAAGACTTGCCTGAGAAGGGTGTACATTGCAGTATACCCATTTCTACTAATGCCCGCTTCGTCACATATTGCCTGCACATCTTGCTCTGTGATAAGGTTTTTTAACTTCTTTGAAATCTCAGCTTCAACAACAACTCTAATACACTTTCCTATGGGTGATTCTAAAGCATAAGTGATTAAGTGATTTCTTTGGTGTTTATACAGCTATTCATCAGCTTGAATTGGTCTTGTGTTGTTGATGAAGCAGTTATGTCTTGAATAAACGACCTACACAATGAAAGATTCCATTATAAATCTTCATTAAAACATATAAAAGTAAAACAAACACTCACCTTGTTGCATATATACGTCGTTTGCGTGCTCCGCCACCTTTTGAAAGAGCTTCAAAGGATGACAATGCTCTTTTTCTATGTCTCATACCAAGTGGAGTCTCTTTCAGCTGCTGAAGATTGGCAGTTAACTTTGAAATTGTGCTTTGTTTTGCTTCAATATCCTGTTCCAAATCTACAAGTTGTTTTTGTAAAGATATGATTGTGCTTTCTAAAGTGACCACCCTCATATGATGGATGTGATATTTTTGGAACCAATACTTAGCAGTAGCAAGTGAATGTGTAGATAATCGCTTGCAGTAACCTAATAGTCCAACTTCACCCGCACCAATGAACTGAAGTAAAGTTGAGAGGTTATGGAGTGTTGGATGGTAAGAAGATATTGGATCAAGAGGATATAGTGAACCATGAGTCCAAAGATCAATACTTTTTTCTCCAACTGCACGATGTTCATTTTGAGAATTGGCATCATTGTTGCATCGTGTATTTGGAGCAAACTCTGATACTTGTTGATGCAGGAGCATGAGGACGTTCTACTGTGAAGTTTGTGATACATACCAACACCATCTTTGCTAATGACCAGCAATATAAAAAACAAAGATGAAAAACTAGTTGGAAGGGACTCTAAAGCATATGTTTTGCTCAAAAAATGCGTTTTCTTGTATGTGTATGGGTTAAAGTGTATTTTTCCATTGTGTATGGCTGAAAATGATGAAATTTGAAAAAAGTCATTTTTTGGGGGAAGCATAGTCACGGATTTGATGATGTGGTACTTACTTTTGGAGGGAGTTTGAAAATTATACTTTTTCTAAAAGAAACTTCAAAAAATGGGCCCAAAAAAGTGACTTCTGACATATATATTAAAAAATAGGCCCTTTTGAGTTAATATATACTGAAAATGAGACTTTTTAAAAAAACTCATTTTTTTATTCAAATACATGTACGAGTTTGATGATGTGGAAAGTAGATTCTCTTTCTCTCTCTCTAGAAGAAGAAAGAGAGAGGCCTACTGAAGCCTAAAAAAAGCCTACTCCAGCCTACTAAAAAGTGCCCTATTAAATGCTCTTTGTCCCCTTAAACAAGAACAGAATTAAGATTCATCCCTAAAAATTAGGGATCCTTACAAGGCCCATGCAGGGTTCATTTCTTCCCCTAATGCTCCAGTTTGGCCCATTAAGGGGGACTAGTAGACAAAGATCTAGAGGATATCCTAAGCCAAAGAATATGGCACAAACTACGGATTTCCATATTGCTGAGTTTGAAATTAAGTGGATAGCCAATGGCTATGCCACGTTGTATGGTGATGTGATGAAATTGCAACAATTTGCGGGTACCTTAGAAATTAAGGCCATGAGTTGGTTTAGCTAATATGACATTCAGCACTTTGCAAATTATAATGCATTAAGAACAGCCTTTTGCAAAGGTCTACAAAAGAGAAGACTCTGACTTATGCGCTTAGAAAATTAAGAGCAATTAGACCAAAGAATATGTTAATGGAAGACTATGCACAAAATTTTGAATTTTAGTGGAAAGTCTATAGGGCAATCAGAGACCTACATATGGAATGTAAGCCAAGTATTTCTTGAAGGGATTAAGGGTAGCTCCACCAAAGGAGAAGAAATTATGTGACATTTGTGAAAAAGAGGGGCATAGTATTGCTCAGTGTTGGTATAATCCAAAGAATAGAGGACATCCTTCAAGATATGAGGAGAGAAGTAAGAATGAAGTGGTAGTGAATCAGGCAAAACTTCTTAGAGGATGAGAAGGTTACAAAAAGACAAGGAAGACCTCCATGGTAAGAGCAACAAAATGAAGAAGCTAGACCAACAAGGATCCTACCATGTGTATGTATTTCTGTCCTTGATCATTGGATAAGGCCAAATTTTCCATTATGGGTAAAACATAGGGAAGAGAGAGGAGTGTCGGTGGCAAGGTATAATCAACCAAACCAAAAAGTTCAACCACAACCACAAAATCACCAGGCGGCTCAAGCTACTGTAATTTTGATTGAGTTAACAAATGCAAAGGAGTAGGCAGTGGAAATATCTCCGACATAGGTACATAAAAAGACATACCCTATGAAGGAATGGAATTGTGACTATAATCAATGTTTGACATAAGAGGAGGTTGAAGTTCTCGCAATAACAAGATCAAAACAAAAAGGACCAATAAATTGCAAGGGGCAAAATGGGATTAAGGAATGGGTGCAAAAGAGGATTTAGAAAAGTAAGACTAGTCAAGAAAAATTTGATTTAGATGATACAAAGTGTGTCAGCATTCAACACCAGAAAGTAAACAACAATATTAGTAGTGAAAAAAATAATGATTGGTTTGAGGTATTTATTAATGCTTCAATAAAACTAGTAGGAATGATGTTTATGGTAGATTTTTTAGTATTGAGATGTTATAATCAACATCTGCTTATGAAATGTTGCTTGGTAGACCATGATTTAGGAGTGTTAATGTCAAGCAAGATTGGGGCTTGAATGTGGTGGATATAACAAAAGGTCAAAGAAAGGTGACAATGCATGCAAGGAAGAATATTTTACTTAAAGAAAAACCTTTGGTGGCTCAGACAACTAGTTTAGTAGAAGAAGTTGAAGATGATGAAGAAGAGGAGTTTTTGAAAGCCAATCCTATAGTGGTTCCTATGTTCAACATCGATGTCGAAGGCATATTCCAATAAGACAAAATTCCAAGGAAGGCAACTGAGGAAGTTTTTCCAAGAAAAGAAATAGAAGGCACAAAGTTGAGCAAGCTATGGTAAACTAAGGTAGAAATTTTGACTAAGAAAGCCAAGGAGCAAGAAGTAAAGGAAGTTAAAGACATGGTAGAAGAGACTTATGCTAAGAATTCTGAAATGTGAAATAAAGTAAAAGAGGATGAGTTATAGGAGCTTAATTTAGGCATGGAAGCTAACCAAAAGATGGTGAAAGTTTGTATGCACTTAGAAGGATATTTTTTGGAAGATTTTGTAGAGTTGTTAAAGTGGTATGTGATGTATTTGCATGGGAATATTTGCACATGAAAGGCATAGATCTGAGCTACATCAACATTGGATTAACTTAAAAACGGATGCACTATCAGTAGCTCAACAAAGATATAGAATGAATTCGAGCTTTGCAAAATAGGTTAAGGAATAGATAGATAAGTTGTTGATGGTAGGATTCATCAAAACAGTAAGCCAAGTAATGTGGCTGTCACCAATAATTGTGGTGCCTAAGAAAATCGGTAAGTTACGAATATGTCTAGATTACAAGAGACTTAATGCAACAACTATAAAAAATCCTTTTCCCATATCATTTTTGTTGGAGCAAGTCTATGACAAGCCTAAGTATTGGATTGAGTCCCACAAAGTCATAGAAGAAGCTTTAAAATGAAGGCAATGTAAAGTTCACTCGTGAACTATCTCTTGTAACTTTTGAAGCCTTTACTTGATGTAAAAGTGAAAGAATCCTAAGTGGTTGAGTCCACTTGATCAAAATATGAAAGAAAAGCCACGAATTCATGATTGAAGATATTTGGAGAATCAAATCAATCACTAATAGATTGGAGAGTGATTGTAGGAAGTTAGGCTCTCAAGATCAACTATAAATACATGGTAGTTTTAGTTGTGGTTAAGAGAAGACCTCCAAGAGTTGAGATTTATGCCATATCAAGGTGTGATTTAAGGTCACACATATGTATCTGTAAGTAGATTCTATTGTACAATCAATATACTTTCATTTTCATGATCATTTGAGTTCATATTTTCATGTTCTTATGAAGTGTACTGTTCACTCCCATATCTCTCATATTTATTAGTTAGATTGCTGAGATGATTCCTTTGAGCTTGGTGCATCATTTTCAGTGATTCAACTTTGTAAAGTTTGTTCTCTAAGGCTACTATATGCCCACCAATTTTCATTGCATTTGGATGTTTCAATCTTCAGTTATGATCATTTGAAGTCAACTGTGTCACCTCATTTTCTTCTTCTCTACTAGCACTCTCTCAGAACAGTCATGTTGTCAGAGCTGTTTCTCAGTGTGTACTTCAACATTTTCCATGATTTGAATCATGTTAGAATACTCATGATGTCTAGTATATGCTATAAAGTTTCATGAGCATTGGAAATTTCAATCGTGAGATATCTCTATTTTACTGTGCACGGGTCTGTGTACTGTTGCAGCCCAAGAAAATCGAGGTCATCCTATCACTTGCTAAAATTCTTTCTCCTTGTGTAGTCCTTAATTTTAGTTGAAATAGCTCTTTATTATTAGCTTACTAAGCTATTAATAGTTCTCCAATAGGAATTAAGTTAATTGCTATTGTGGCCAGAGAATTGCTCAAAACTTTGGACAGGTGTATGAACATAAATAGCAAGTTTTTGGCTCTTGAATCTACTCCAACTTATCTGTTTTGATTCAACTTTTTGAGAGTGATCTTCCAAGGTACATAGGGTGTCTAATACACCCTTTGACAAGCGAAAAGGGCCCACCACATATATCTAGAGTCCATTTGGATGGTGTAGTGCAAATGTTTTTCAACACCACTTCATCTTCATCAACTACAAATCCATCTCTTCACTGTGGTATCAGATCAAGGTTGGAGAACATGGCAGATGGATTTGCTTCATCAATTGACAAATTGGATAGAGGTAACTACTCAGCCTGGTCATTAAGGATGGAAGCTTATCTTCAAGGAAGGAATTTATATCGTTATATAGCTAAAGATGAAGTTATGCCAAGTTTCAAGAACAAAAGTCAACCAACAGAAGAAGATCAAGAAAGATTGAGCACATGGTACTCAAAGGATGCACTTGCAAGGTCTTATCTCCTCAAGTCTATCTCAGATTTTTTGTTGCCTCACGTTAGAAGTTTTAAAACACCTCAGGAAGTGTGGAATGCACTTGAAGCCTTCTTCTCTTCAATTACAAAGGCCAAGAAGCATCAACTATGGCTAAACTTCACAACTCTCAAGAAAGGTCCCAAGCAAAATGTGACTGATTTTTTCACAAAGCTCAAGGACATAGCAGATCAGTTGGGAAGCATTGCAGAGCTAATCGATGAAGAACAAATTGTAAGGCAGGTCATCAATGGCTTGAAGGCAGATAATAAGTGGGAAGCATTCACTATAACTATGGATCTATACATGGATATGCATGTACCAGATTTCAATACAGTCATCGGACAACTACTTAGTCAAGAGGCCAAGCTTATCAAGAATGGAGAAATCTCCAAAGGTAACCAATCTTTAGCTTTGTATACTGATAAAAGCAAGTCCAAAGAAAACAAAGGAAGAGGAAAGAAAGTGGATGATGAAGCTGGCACACATCAAGCTAACTATGTAGGTAGAGGAAGACATGGTAGAGGTAGAGGCAGAGGAGGAAGACAAGGCAAGGGGAGATCTCAAGACTCTAATCCATGCTCTATTTGTGGATTAACTAATCATACAACTAAAAATTGCTTTAGGAATTCCAGGAATCAAAGAGGCAGAGGCTACAATAGAGGAAGTTATGGCTACTCAAGAGGAAGGTTCAACAATTACCATGGCAACCACAACAATTACAACCATTCAAACTATCAAGGAGGCAATAGGGGAAGAAGAGACTTCAATAACTACACAAAAGACTCAAATCAAGAGGACTCATTGCTAATCTTGAATATGGCCATGCCACAAGGTAAATCTGATGAGCATGTTTTCTACATAGATTCAGGTTGTTCCAATCATGTGGCAGGAAATGTGGCCCTCCTATCAGATTTAGAAGATCCAAGGAACAAGCATGAGGTACAAACAGGAGATGATACAAGACACCTTGTGGAGAAAATAGGAAATGTCAAAGCACCTAATGGAAACATCAACTTACTCAGTAAGGTATTGTATGTCCCTACCATTACAAAGAATTTGATAAGTGTTGGGTAGATAGTAGAGAAAGGGTTGCAAGTTAGGTTCACAAAAGCAGGAGCATTTGTTGAAATTCCAAGTCAAGGATTTAGGAGAATTGCGAAAGGTGAAAAGACAGGTAGATTGTTCACATTTGAATTACAAGACACTAGAAACATTGCTCTCTTTGACTATGGTAGTCAGACACTCATAGAATTGGACGTATGGCACAAAGGGTTAGCACATATTGGTGAAAGATCATTAAAGAAATTTTGCAGGGACCAAAGTGTACTTGGACTCCCTAACCTGTCAAAACAACACATGATTTGTAAGTGTAATGCATGTCAATTTGGAAAGTTTCACAGGTTACAATTCATGAAGAAAGGATATATACATGGAGATCTCTTAGAGTTGATTTATACAGATGTATGGCAACCTAGCAAGGATGCTTCAATATCTGGATCAAGGTATTATGTCCCCTTCATTGATGATTAAAATAGGTGGACTATATTATACTTTATGAAACACAAAGATAAATTCTTTTCATGCTTCAAAAGATATTTGGCTCTTGTGGAGAATCAAACAGGTAAAACACTAAAAACGCTAAGGTCAGATGGAGGGGGAGAGCACTTCTCCCATGAATTTGACTTCTTTCTTCAAGAAAGATGAATCAAAAGAGAGATCACTAAAAGGTACATTCCTGAGCAAAATGGAGTGGCAGAAAGAAGGAATAAGACAATTGTTGAAGCTGCAAGATCTATGCTAAATGAAAAGCACTTACCTAATTACTTATGGGCTGAGGTTGTATCCACAACCACTTATTTGATTAACAGGTTACCTTCAAAATCACTTGATGGCATGACACCATATGAGGCTTGGAATGGAAGAAGACCAAGCTTGGGTCATTGTAAGATTTTTGGATGTGTTGCTTTTGCTCATGTTCCTTCAAAGGTTAGAGGCAAGATGGATCCCAAAGCAAAAACGTGTGTATTCATTGGATATGACAACAATCAAAAGGGCTATAGACTATACAACCCAACAACCAAAGGATTCTTGGTGAGTAGAGATGTAGTATTTGATGAGAATATTTCTTGGTATGAAGATTCATGTAGAAGGGTCAACCTACCTTATCATCTTGAAGAAGATTTTCCAAAACTTGTTAAGGATAATTCTTCTAAAGTTGAAGAGCAGGATACCTCAGAAGATGATGAAGCAACTCAGTATGAAAAAATCAAAATGCAGAAGTCTAAAGGTAAAGCAAAAATGCAGGAACTTGGACAAGAGGCAGAATCATTACATCATGGCCTAAGAAGGTCCATGAGGGAGAAAAGAAAGCCAGAAAGATATGGGTTTGATACTTCTCTAGTCACTAAACATTCAATCTATCTAGCACAAGACATAAATCAAGAGGAATCTTCAACATTTGAGGAAGAAAAGAAGAAATCAGAATGGAGACATGAAACAGAAGAAGAAATTGAAGCTCTTGAGGAGAATAACACTTGGGAATTGGTTCCCAAGTCTCCATCAATGAAAGTGATAGGCTCAAGGTGGATCTACAAATTGAAGAAGGACTCAGATGGCTCCATTAATAGGTATAAGGCAAGGCTTGTGGCAAAAGGATTTGCACAAACTCAGGGAATTGATTAGGAGGAGATGTTCTCTCTTGTGGCAAAGATGCCTACTATTACGGTTTTAATTAGTATTGCCTCTTCCAAGAATTGGAATATACTTTAGTTGGATGTAAAAAGTGCATTTCTTAATGGATGGATAACAGAAGAGGTATATATGGCACAACCACCGGGTTTTGAGAATCACATTTATCCTGATTATGTGTGTAAACTCTATATGGACTGAAACAAGCCCCAAGGGCTTGGAATCATAGGCTTGTCTCATTCTTGCAAGACAAAGGATTTCAACCTAGCAAGGCAGATCCATCATTATTCATAAAAAGGAGTAATTATGAAGTCATCTATTTGTGTGTGTATGTAGATGATATTATACTTACAGGAAATGATACAGATGGCATGAAGAGAATCAAAGAACAGATGAAAGAAGAATTCAAGATAAGTGATTTGGGTTCACTTACCTACTTCTCAGGATTGGAAGTTGTCTACAAAGATCATGGTTTGTTTCTTACTTAGAGAAAGTACATTAAAGACATGTTGGCAAAATTCAAGATGCAATATTGCAGGATTGCAGGATTGCAGGATTGTAGGTACTCCAATGGAGGTTAATCATAAATTGAGCTAAACTGCATTAAAGATATGTTGGCAAAGACATATCCTATGAAGGAATGGAATTGTGACTATAATCAATGATGCCTACTGTGTCTTGTTCTTGTAATCTTAGACTTGAAACGAAGAGCACAATGTGGAACTATAAATATCTAAAGAAAATGTGGAAATTTTGAATTTTCGCATCCTTGCATGTATCTATATTTTTTTATAGGTTCCAATCACTATCTCGTAAAGGCTATACTAACTTGCCAATACTGAAGGCAATTGAAGCGATTTCACTTTAAGGTACTCAAGGAAGATAAACAAATAGAGTTTGTTAGGTCCTAAAATTGTTTTGGGATGATCAAAGATGTATTATTGAGCCGATTTGTGGTTGTTTTTGTAATATTTATGGCAAGAAATGAAGGGGAAACTCGCTCATCATGGTGCATACTATCTTTTTAGTCACCACCACAAACGAACTTTGTACTTATCTATGCAGACCTACAAAGAAAACATAGGAAAATAAAGAGTAGATAGTTTCTCTTCATTGAATGCAAGTTTTCAATGGCCATTTGGCTTTTCGAGTAAACACTAACAGTCATGATATTGCTATTTCCAAAGTGCTCAGGTGCCAAATGGACATTTTGAATTTTTCATTTTGTGATCTGGTGATAAAAGTGAAGAGATCCTTGCTAAATTCAAATTTTCTTGGCACATTCAAATTTTCTTGCTACATTCAAATTTTGTGATCTGGTGATAAAAGTGAAGAGATCTGCATTAGAAAATTGGATATGGTCATTAATGGATTTATTGTGATGAATTTATTGCCACATGCATGCTTGATGCTTTGCAGGCTTTCTCTATTGTTATAGTTGATATTTGAACAGAGCAAGATGCAACAAGTAATAGAGGTGTCCAGAATAAAGCGGTCCATGCAAGAATTTGAAGAATGGCAGAGGTCTATACAAGAACAAATTCAAAAAGAGATGATGGATTTTTCAGCACTTAATGCTACTCTGCAGAACGAACAAGTGATTCTTACTCTAGGATGCAGGTATTACAGGTGTTGGAGAAGCAGATGTTAAAAAATGAAGATGTGGAGCTGGATGCTGTATTAATGACAGGGTTGGATATAAGATTATTAAAGTAGCAGATGCATAAGTATGTTCAAGATATTTGGACTGTGTTTTAGAGTCGTTGGCAGAGTATGTTCAAGATTCAGAATGAGCAGATGCAAGCATTGTGTCAAAGTACGAAAAAGATTTATTCCATATTATTGAAAAACAAGAGAAGCAAATTGAAGAACAGGCACAAATAATTAAAGAGTTACAGGAACAATTGTTACAGAAGACTCTAGAAGAGAAGGTGGATATGATAATCGAAAAGCAACAATTCATTATTGATAGAGACTTTCAAGGAAAGCAGGATTGTTCTAAGGAGGATTTCAATATGCTGCAGAGTCGAAAGGTTGAAGCAGAGGAAGTGACTATTTCTAAACAGTCAAAGGAAATTATTTTATATGATCAAGGGATTGCCAAATTCGAGTCTAATTTTTGACAAAATTACCCACCGGGTTGTGCCAAGTGTTGAAGACAGGGAAATCTGGAAGATAAATGATTAATTTGAATTATGAAAGACTGTTAAACTTAGACATTATCTAGTTGGATGTCTATTTTTTTTGGTGAATCAGATTTTGATAGATGGTTATATCGAAGTTTTTGGGCATGTCATAAGAGGCGAAAGACGTTATACGGAGAGCGCACACAGAAAGAAAAAAAAAAGAAGTGTTCGAAGAAATAAAGGGGCAAGGCTGCAGAAGCAAGAGCGCCGCACGTAATTAGGGGCAACATGATGCTTGTCCTAATGAAGAATGTAACTCTGAAGCATATTTTTGTATCTACAACTTTAAAATCTCTATAATTGAAAAACTTCTGGTAGATGTTTCTTATATAATTTGTGCAATGCATGAGGGCTGATGAAGAAAGTATTCCGTGCAGACATGTGTAGAACTTTAGCATGTGGATTCTCTGTTGACGAAGACTAGTGTGAGTAGTTTGATCAATTTGGGAAATACTTGTGATGTGTTGAACTTCGAACCCTCAACAAAGGTATAGAATGAATCCGAGCTTTGCAAAATAGGTTAAGGAATAGATAGATAAGTTGTTGATGGTAGGATTCATTAAAGCAGTAAGCCAAGTAACGTGGTTGTCACCAATAATTGTGGTGCCTAAGAAAAATGGCAAGTTAAGAATATGTATAGATTACAAGAAACTTAATGCAACAACTATAATAGATCCTTTTCCCATATCATTTTGTGATGTGGTGCTTGATGCAATGGCTGGTCATAAAATGTGTAGTTTTCTTGATGGTTTCTAAGGGTATAATCAGATTAAGGCTATTGAAAAGGATCATCATAAAATAGCTTTTATTATTGAATTTGGAGTCGATTATGAGTTTTAGCCTAAAAAATGGACCACTGTCCTTCAATTATGTGGCGCGTAAAGTATTTGAGCCTTATTTAGAAGACTTCATGAGAGTTATTATGGATGATTTTCTTGTCTTTGGTAAGCTCAGATAATCAGTTCAGTAGAAGAAGTTGACGATGATGAAGAGGAGGAGTATTTGAACTCTTAATCCACTTAGATAGGGGCACATAAAGGGGATGGGGTCCTAATTACGGGAATGAACGTGGCTATGATGTTTCACAGAGCCAAGAGTGGTCCTCCTCAAGGAGCTCTTGGTGGTGGGAGGCGGGGGAGCCCGTACAAGGGCTAAAATTGCTGTGAAATTTAGGCCCTTGAGCCGGTTGTGCCAAGCGAGAAGTTGAAATGTTGGATGAGTGGTTCAGGTCATCCGATCGTTAATAGTGGTTGTTTATATAACTAATTATCACCTTTCCAGATCGATTCTCATGCAATCCATGTGCCCCTTATTTCAACCATGAGGAGTTAGTTGACCATCATAATTATGGGGATGAAAGTGATCAAAGGATGCTCCAACGTGGCTATCATGTTTCACAGAGCCAAGAGTGGTCCTCCGCGAGGAGCTCTTGGTGGTGGGAGGCGGGGAGCCGGTACAAGGCCTAAAATTGGTGTGAAATTTAGGCCCTTGAGCCGGTTGTGCCAAGCGAGAAGCTGAAATGTTCGACGAGTGGTTCAGGTCATCCGATCGTTAAAAGTGGCTGTTTATATAACTAATTACCACCTTTCGAGATCGATTTTCATGCAATCCATGTGCCCCTTATTTCAACCATGAGGAGTTAGTTGACCATCATAATTATGGGGATGAAAATGATAAAAGGATGTTCCGACGTGGCTATGATGTTTCACAGAGCCAAGAGTGGTCCTGCGCGAGGAGCTCTTGGTGGTGGGAGGTGAGGAGCCAGTACAAGGCCTAAAATTGGTGTGAAATTTAGGCCCTTGAGCCGATTGTGCCAAGCGAGAAGCTGACATGTTCGACGAGTGGTTCAAGTCATCCGATCGTTAAAAGTGGTTGTTTATATAACTAATTACCACCTTTCCAGATCGATTTTCATGCAATCCATGTGCCCCTTATTTCAACCCTAAGGAGTTGGTTGATGAAGGTTATGAATGGATGTTCTAACGTGCGTATGATGTTTCACAAAACCATTAGTGGTCCTCCTCGAGGAGCTCTCTGGTGGTTGTGTTCCTTGGTGTTAGACAAGACGAGTGAAATGAAAACGAGGTGTGGCCTAACAGGTTTTGTAATTTTGTTATAATCTACAGAACTCCGGGTCTTTTCGTTTGGAGCCTTGACTCTTATAGATTCCGTCGCGGGCTTCTGATTTCTCCAGAAAGTTCCTTTTTTGGAAACGTCCGGCAGTTTCCACGCTCTTGTGGACTGCCCCGATGACTTCCCCATTTATACTCTTTCCTTGATCAAGATGACCCAAGCATTTGGATATTCTGACAAGTTTAACTCAGGATTGTACAACCTGCTTTCAAAGAACTTTACTGCATCTTCAATCACTCTCCAGCCACATGAGGTGTTGTCTTTCTATAATGGCACATGTACTTGAATGTATCCAAACCTTTTTTCTTCATTCAATTTAGGAATTCCTGGAATGTTTTGAACAATATGCATTTTGAGAAGCTTAGTAGCAATGCAAGGTAAACTTAAATTCAAAATGGATGGCAAGGCTTTAAAATAGAACACAACAAAACGTATGGCAAGGTTTACACTTCGGAGTTCCCATGTTGTGATTGGAGAGAATTCCTTGCTGTCTTTTTTGTCCTAGCCATAACCTACAAAAAAAATATTATTATCATTAGATAAATAGGACTTTCACTAGAGAGAAACAGATCATGGATCAATAAGGATTAATATTAGGACATGGATCAATTACACAAAAAAAGATTACATCCTTCATATTTGCAATGTCTTGTATCCCTTTGGGCAATAAATATGTGTATCTATGTACATTTCATGAGTAATAAGCTTTGAAAAGAAATATATTTAATCCTTCTTGAGTCTTTTGAATGAACTTGGCTCTAGCAAATCTCCTCTATATCTGAGGTACTCTTTTCTCCTGTAGCCAACAATACTTTTAACATCTGACACCTCTGCAGCCATTGCATAGCTTGAGTAAGAAAGGAAGTAGCCTGCCCTTGAAGCATTGAATCCTGGGGCATATCCAAAAATTCTAAACGCAGCTCTGTATGTGTTAAAGGGTATTGAAGTAAAACCCATGTATCTTGAAAGAGTCCTCAAGGAGAATAGTGCAAAATATGCCTCTTCACTATACTACTTATGAATAACACTTGGATTCAATTTGGAAGATAGTGGATCACTGAATGAATATCCATCTTTGTCTTTCCTTTCTCCTCTATGGTTTTCCTTCTTCCCTTCCCCCTGCCAACGTAGAGTCTTCATCCAATATAGATAACTGTGGAAACAATTGAAAACCTAGGTCAAAACAGTCCAAGGAAACTTTTAAAGTCATAGAAATAACAGGAAACACAAGTAGAAACAAAGCATGAGACACCACCGATCCAAGCGATTAGGGTCATCAGAGAATATCGGATGAGCCTAATCGCTTGCATCGGTCATGTTGAATTTCTCATCCTTAACTTTATAGAAACATATAATTAATGTTCAAAATAATATTTATACACACATTAAGTTTTTCTATATGGAGCATTCATTCATATAGCTATAAATATGATACTTGATTGGACATGACCAATACAAGCAATTAGGCCCATCAAGGAAGCTTGGATGATCCTAATCGCTTGAATTGATCGTCTCCAAAGGAGGTCATCTTGAAGCTTAGATTGCATGTGAACTTTTGTATCTTATTATTGGTTACAAATTTGGAGAAAATAATGCTACCATTGCATTTGGAACATGCCAAAACCCTAAGATTGAATGTCTATTTGCATGATTTCGATACCCAGAGGTCTTGATAAGCCTTTTTGTATTGATTTCGAGACACGACCGATGCAAGCGATTAGGCCCATCCAACATTTCTAGATGAGCGTAATCGCTTGCATTGGTCGTGTCCTAAATTCATGCACAAATAGGCTCATCAAGACCTCTTGATATCAGAATCATGCAAATAGACAGTCAATCTTAGGGTTTTGGCATGTTCCGGATGGAATGGTAGCATTAGTTTCTTGAAATTATGAGCCAATAGTAAGATAGGGAAGTTCACGACCGATGCAAGCGAAATAAGCTAGTCAAAGGTGGGTCAAATGCGTGTAATCGCTTGTATCAACCGTATCGGGTATGAAGCACAAGTATGCATGGGTGATGAAGAGAGAAATTCTATGAACGTTGAAAATGTGAAATGGTGAAGGGGACTCGTATTTATAGTCGAGGAGGACGGGGTAACGGTCACATGACGTGGACTAATAAGCGAGTGCCACATTGCAAAAGGACATTGGGAATCATAATGGCTAGATGACATGGCCCACTCAAATGATGCCATGTGGCATTATACATTGGGATTTGCAACGGCTAGATGACATGGACCAATCACACACTGCCACATGTCACCAACACTCAACTCATTCCAGAGACCTATTTAAGCTCCTCTATTCACTTTTTTTCATTTTTTTTGTGAACTCCTTGCTACCACCGACTTGCCATTGTCTTCGAGTTTTTACATGCTTTTCAAAACTTTCCATAGACCATATTCTATGTGAGGATTTAGGGTCATCATGATCAATTATTTTATAGAACGACCGATACAAGCGATTAGGGACATTCGGGGATTTTTGGATGACCCTAATCGCTTGCATCGGTCATGTCTCTTGAGTGCTTTATGAAAATCTTTTTAATTAGTTTTTCTGCTTTTTAAAATTTTTCCAAGCTTTTAAACTCTTTTTTGTGCAAGTTCACACGGCCGATACAAGAGATTAGGGACATCCGAGGATTTCGAGATGACCCTAATCACTTGCGTCGGTCGTGTTTCTTGAGTGCTTTGTAAGAGCTTTTTTACATTAGTTTTTTTGCTTTTAAATTTCTTCCAAGCTCTTAAACTCTTTTTTTAAATTCCTCTTCTTTGTCCTAGCTATAATCCTCGGATGTCCCTAATCGCTTCATACCCAATACGACCCATGCAAGCGAATACATGTGTTTGACCGGCCTTTGACTAGCTTATTTCGCTTGCATCAGTCGTGAACTTCCCTATCTTACTATTGGCTCATAATTTCAAGAAACTAATGCTACCATTCCATCCGGAACATGCCAAAACCCTAAGATTGACTGTCTATTTGCATGATTCTGATATCAAGAGGTCTTGATGAGCCTATTTGTGCATGAATTTAGGACACGACCAATGCAAGCGATTACGCTCATCTAGAAATGTTGGATGGGCCTAATCGCTTGCATCGGTCGTGTCTCGAAATCAATACAAAAAGGCTTATCAAGACCTCTGGGTATCGAAATCATGCAAATAGACATTCAATCTTAGGGTTTTGGCACATTCTGGACACAATGGTTGCATTATTTTCTCTAAATTATTAACTAATAATAAGATACAAAAGTTCATATGCAATCTAAGCTTCAAGATGACCTCCTTTGGACACGACAGTTCAAGCGATTAGGCCGATGCAAGCGATTAGGCCCATCCGATATACTTTGATGACCCTAATCGCTTGGATTGGTCATGTCTCATGCTTTGTTTCTGCTTGTGTTTCTAGTTATTTCTATGACTTTAAAAGTTTCATTGGACTTTTTCTGACCTAGGTTTTCAATTTTTTCCATAGTTATCTATATTGGATGAAGACAACTACGTTGGCACCGGGAAGGGAACAAGGAAAACCATAGAGGAGAAAGGAAAGACAAAGATGGATATTCATTCAGTGATCCACTATCTTCCAAAATTGAATCCAAAATTATTTTGTGTTATTCATAAGAAATATAGTGAAGAGGCAGATTTTGCACTATTCTCCTTGAGGACTCTTTCAAGATACATGGGTTCTACTTCAATACCCTTTAATGCATACAGAGTTTTGCTACTTGAAAGAACAACTGCATTTAGAATTTTTGGATATGCCCTAGGATTCAATGCTTCAAGGGCAGGCTACTTCCTTTGTTACTCAAGCTATGCAATGGCTGCAGGGGTGTCAGATGTTAAAAGTATTGTTGGCTACAGGAGAAAAGAGTACCTCAGATATAGAGGAGATTTGCTAGAGCCAAGTTCATTCAAAAGACTCAAGAAGGATTAAATATATTTCTTTTCAAAGCTTATTACTCATGAAATGTACATAGATACACATATTTTTTGCCCAAAGGGATACAAGACATTGCAAATATGAAGGATGTAATCTTTTTATGTGTAATTGATCCATGTCCTAATATTAATCCTTATTGATCCATGATCTATTTTTCTGTAGTGAAAGTCTTATTTATCTGATGATAATAATCTTTTTTTTGTAGATTATGTCTAGGACAAAGAAGACAGCAAGGAATTCTCTCCAATCACAAAATGGAAACTTCGAAGTGTAAGCCTTGCCATACATTTTGTTGTGTTCTATTTTAAAGCCTTGCCATGCATTTTAAATTTAAGTTTACCTTGCATTGATGCTAAGCTTCTCAAAATGCATATTAATCAAAACATTAAAGGAATTCCTAAATTGAATGAAGAAAAAAGGTTTGGATACATTCAAATACATGTGCCATTACAGAAAGACAACACCTCATGTGGTTGGAGAGTGATTGCAAATGCAGTAAGGTTCTTGGAAAGCAGGTTTTACAATCCTGAGTTAAACTGTCAGACTATCCAGATGCTTGGGTCATCTTGATCAAGGAGTGAGCAATAAATGCCATTACGAAACATGCAATATGCCCTTATGATCCAAACGCACCTTCACCACCACACCACATAAAAAGAAGTCTAAAGAAAAGAAGAAAGGGTTTCTTATTCACTCCCCATTGAAGCATGGGCCAAAGAATAAGAGTAGAGGTGAGGGTTCCAAAAAGGACAGAAAGAAGGGTGAAACATTATATTTTGTGATACCGTGCTTGATGCAATCGCTGGTCATAAAATGTATAGTTTTCTTGATGGTTTCTTAGGGTATAATGAGATTAAGGCTATTGAAGAGGATCATCATAAAATAGCTTTTATTACTGAATTTGGAGTCGGTTATGAGTTTTAGCCTAAAAAATGGACCACTGTCCTTCAATTATGTGGTGGGTAAAGTATTTGAGCCTTATTTAAAAGACTTCATGAGAGTTTTTGTGGATGATTTTCTTGTCTTTGGTAAGCTCAGACAATCAGTTTAGTAGAAGAAGTTGAAGATGATGAAGAGGAGGATTTTTTGAACTCTTAATCCACTTAGATAGGGGCACATAAAGGGGATGGGGTCCTAATTACGGGGATGAACGTGGCTATGATGTTTCACAGAGCCAAGAGTGGTCCTCCTCGAGGAGCTCTTGGTGGTGGCAGGCGGGGAGCCCGTACAAGGGCTAAAATTGTTGTGAAATTTAGGCCCTTGATCCGCTTGTGCCAAGCGCGAAGCTGACATGATGGATGAGTGGTTCAGGTCATCCGATCGTTAAAAGTGGCTGTTTATATAACTAATTACCACCTTTCCAGATTGATTCTCATGCAATCCATGTGCCCCTTATTTCAACCATGAGGAGTTAGTTGACCATCATAATTATGGGAATGAAAGTGATCAAAGGATGTTCCAATGTGGCTATGATGTTTCACAGAGCCAAGAGTGGTCCTGCGCGAGGAGCTCTTGGTGGTGGGAGGCGGGGAGCCGGTACAAGGCCTAAAATTGGTGTGAAATCTAGGCCCTTGAGCTGGTTGTGCCAAGCAAGAAGCTGACATGTTCGATGAGTGGTTCAGGTCATCCGATCATTAAAAGTGGTTGTTTATATAACTAATTACCACCTTTCTAGATCGATTCTCATGCAATCCATGTGCCCCTTATTTCAACCATGAGGAGTTAGTTGACCATCATAATTATGGGGATGAAAGTGATCAAAGGATGTTCCAACGTGGCTATGATGTTTCACAGAGCCAAGAGTGGTCCTCCGTGAGGAGCTCTTGGTGGTGGGAGGCGGGGAGCTGGTACAAGGCCTAAAATTGGTGTGAAATTTAGGCCCTTGAGCCGGTTGTGCCAAGCGAGAAGCTGACATGTTCGACGAGTGGTTCAGGTCATCCGATCGTTAAAAGTGGCTATTTATATAACTAATTACCACCTTTCCAGATCGATTTTCATGCAATCCATGTGCCCCTTATTTCAACCCTGAGGAGTTGGTTGATGAAGGTTATGAATGGATGTTCTAACGTGCGTATGATGTTTCACAAAACCATTAGTGGTCCTCCTCGAGGAGCTCTTTGGTGGTTGTGTTCCTTGGTGTTAGACAAGACGAGTGAAATGAAAACGAGGTGTGGCCTAACGGGTTTTGAAATTTTGTTATAGTCTACAGAACTCTGGGTCTTTTCGTTTGGAGCCTTGACTCTCACAGATTCCGTCATGGGCTTCTCATTTCTCCAGAAAGTTCCTTTTTCAAAAATGTCTGGCAGTTTCCACGCTCTTCTAGACTGCCCCGATGAACTCCCCATTTATACTCTCTCCTTGATCAAGATGACCCAAGCAATTGGATAGTCTGACAAGTTTAACTCAGGATTGTAAAACCTGCTTTCCAAGAACATTACTGCATTTTCAATCACTCTCCAGCCACATGAGGTGCTGTCTTTCTGTAATGGCACATGTATTTGAATGTATCCAAACCTTTTTTCTTCATTCAATTTAGGAATTCCTGGAATGTTTTGAACAATATGCATTTTGAGAAGCTTAGTAGCACTGCAAGGTAAACTTAAATTCAAAATGGATGGCAAGGCTTTAAAATAGAACACAACAAAACGTATGGCAAGGTTTATGTGTGCATGTGTGTATGTACATGTGTGTGAATGTATGCATGTGTGCATATGTGTATGTGTGTCTATGTATGCATGTGTGTACATATGTGTGTGTATGTATGCATGTGTGTACATGTGTGTGTATGTATGCATGTGTGTATATGTGTATGTGTGTGTATGTATGTATGCATGCATGTGTGTATGCATGCATGTGTGTATGTATGTGTGTGTATGCATGTGTGTATATGAATGTGTGTATCTATGTGTGTGTGTATGTGTGTGTATGCATGTGTATATGTGTGTATGCATGTGTGTGTACATGTATGCATGTGTGTATATGTGTATATGTGTGTATGCATGCATGTGTGTATATGTGTGTTTATATATGCATGCATGTGTGTATATGTGTGTATGTATGTGTGTATATGTGTGTATCTATGTGTGTATGCATGTGTGTGTATGCGTATGTATGCATATGTGTATATATGTGTGTGTATGTATGTGTGTATTGCATGTGTGTGTATGTATGCATGTGTGTATATTTGTATGTGTGTGTATGCATGCATGTGTGTATATGTGTGTGTATGTATGCATGCATGTGTGTGTGTATGTATGCATGTGTGAACATGTATGTGTGTATGTATGCAAGTGTAGATGTGTAGATGTGTAGATGTGTGTGTGTGTATGTATGCTCTATCTTTCTCTCTTTCATCTCTCTTTATCTCTCACTTTCTCTCTTTATCTCTCTATCTCTCTATCTCTCTATCTCTCTATCTCTCTATCTCTCTATCTCTCTATCTCTCTATCTCTCTATCTCTCTATCTCTCTATCTCTCTATCTCTCTATCTCTCTATCTCTCTTTCTCTCTCTATATATATATCTCTCTCTCTCTCATCTCTCTCTCCCTCTCTCTCTCTCCCCCTTTCTCTCTCTATCAAGGTCAGGATTTTGCTACTGCTCGTCACGAATCATATCACACTCAGCATCTAACCAAATAGGCTTTGGTAAGCCTACTCTGAAAAGCATCACGAGCCTCGGATCATCGATGGGACATAACTTCACGTGTGGTGTGCAGAATCCACTCTGAACTAATAAGGGGCTGCCCATCGACTGATTAGAACTCCTGATAAATCGTCTGTGTGATATAATTCTTCCGATCTTTATCTTGTTCAGTCCATTTCAACATGATAGAGTGTCCAAACTATATGGAGCAAAGCTGTCATATACGTGCACGCTTTGCATTTCCAGCCGCATCCATCATTGGAGCTCCATCTCGGATACTATACACCTTGGAGTCATCATGGTCATGAGCACCCCAAGGTGTACGTGGTGTTCCATGTGGTGTACCATGTGGCATACCTACATCTGAGGTACTCGTCCTAGGAGTAGAAGTAGGCGACACAACGTCCGTCGCACTACCTCCACAATAGCTGCCTCCTCCAAACCTACCTGTAGATCCACTCCTAGAAGCTCTTGCTCCAAAGCGTGACCTCAACTTACGAGACAGGCCAGAACCTGTATCGAGTTGAGGTGTCGAACACACATGTCTACTACTAGAGCTAGTAGGGGATGACTGAAAAGATGGTCGTGGTGGAGTCATAAAGCTAGGAGACATACCTCCGGCGGGAGTAGCACCACCCGTAAGAGGGACACCGGCAGGAGTGACACCGGCGGGAGTGACACCGGCAGGAGTGAGGCCGGTAGGAGTGAGGCCTGCAGGAGTGAGGGGGGGAGTGCTACCAGGAGCGATCCAATATTATGACACAACGACCATATACGTGGGAGGTACCTGAGAGATGAACTCTAAGAACTGCTCCTCTGTCATGGAAGGTGGAGTGACTGGAGGACTATCTCTCATCGTGCTCTGTAACAAAAGAACTCAAATAATTAGCATACGATAATAAAGGTAATATAGAGAAATGGTAGTCTACAAAAAAACCTAGCAAAAAAATAAACAAAAATTAGTAAGTACAAGTGTTTGATTCAAAACTTCTCTAGTCTATCATGCTTTTGGAGATCCGATGCACCGAGAATATCTATGTCTATATTGATGACTTCTAAATCACGTGCTATGCTGGTTTCTTCAAGATCATCATCTATTGCTTCGTCCTGTATTTCGTCTTCTTCAATGACCTCTTCTTCTCGAACAATGATCTCTTCCTCTTCGCCTATCGAATGAATCTCTGAGTACACTACAGATGGACTTTCTTCTAGATCTATGTTCTCACAAATTTGTCTACTACGTGGGGTGACTTGTAAAACAAATAGCCACTCAATTCGAACTCACAATTTTAATCTAAGGTAATCCTAAGCATATATAACTAATTACCACCTTTCCAGATCGATTTTCATGCAATCCATGTGCCCCTTATTTCAACCTTGAGGAGTTGGTTGATGAAGGTTATCAATGGATGTTCTAACGTGCGTATGATGTTTCACAAAACCATTAGTGGTCCTCCTTGAGGAGCTCTTTGGTGGTTGTGTTCCTTTGTGTTAGACAAGAAGAGTGAAATGAAAACGAGGTGTGGCCTAACGGGTTTTGAAATTTTGTTATAATCTACAGAACTCCGGGTCTTTTCGTTTGGAGCCTTGACTCTCACAGATTTCGTCGCGTGCTTCTCCAGAAAGTTCCTTTTTTGGAAAACGTCAGGCAGTTTCCACGCTCTTCTAGACTGCCCCGATGACTTCCCCATTTATACTCGAAAGCGCTTGTCGACAATTCGTAGAATTCTGAGTGATCTTGTGACAATTCGTAGAATTCTGAGTGATCTTTGTCTCTGTTTCTCTCTCTCTCTCTCTTTTCCATATATCTTTCTCTCTCTATCTCTCTCTCATCTCTCTCTCTCTCTCTATCTTTCTCTCATCAATAGAGAACAAAACAATCACTTACAATTATGTCCCTCTTTTGGATCGCTATGGTCAAAGCATAATGTATGTCATCTATCGTTGAATTCCAAAGAATCGATGCCAAAGAACTTCTGCAAAATCAAAGAAAAGAGAAATTATAAGACCTAAAGCATCAAGAAAGACAAAGGCTAAGAGTACGCGAAGCACTACCAACATGTGAGATCTAAACAGAGAGAGAGTGTGTGTGTGTGGAGAGAGAGAGAGATATGTGTGTGTGTGTGTGCACAAGACAATGCAGGTCACAATTCGGTTTGTGCACACAAGTTCCACAGAAGACAACCAGTACTCAAACACATGCAAAATGTTTAGTTTTTCTCTCATGTTCCATGTATGTTTAAAACACGGCCTCGGTATATGCATCCGTATGGGCGTCGGTATTAGCGTCCGAAATTTCTAGTAAATTCCCGACGCTGATACCGACGCATATACCGACGCTCATACCGACTCACATACCACCAGTCATGAGACATCGTGACGATCCATTTTAAACGGTCATATAGACGGTCACTTGACCATTGGTATCTTTAAATGGACTTTTCGAACGTTTATACCGTCATCGGGAGTGACCGTCGGTATAGATAGCATCAGTATGCCCCTCATATGTTGTATTTTATACACCTTCGGTGTAAATATTTTATGACCACACCCAACCATGTGAAGGTTTGAGAACCTTCAAGGGAGTCTCAACATGTGAATATAAGACTATGGAGGATATAGATGCAGTCCAAAAGAGTGACTTAGTTTTACAAACATGAACTACCATTGAGCTTTTCACTATGGAGAGTATTGGAAGAGCGAAAATTGAGAGACCCACATAGATCAACCTTGGTCGCTCTATCCCACCATAGTGACCATCTTTATAGATCATGGGATCCCACCTAAGAGCTCTATCATCCATTCTTTTCCCAAATCACCTTTCCTATATAAAGAGTGGTTCATGATGCAGCACTTGCCAACCACATATCCACGGTCCTAAGCTTCTTCTTGAGGTTAATGTAATAGTTCCTTTCCCTTAGTTCCATTTTTTCCTCAATATGCGATTGGAAGGCATTTGGTAAAGTTTCTATACTCATCACTCCCATTTGCTCCGATTGCACAATACAATGTACGTAGTCATCTATGTGGAAACAAAAAAACTCTTGAGACGTCAAACAAAAAGTGGAAATCCATCTTGTAAGTGTCTAGTATTTGCCATCTCATACACCTAGCTTACATACTCACATAAACTCAACCTCGTTCAAATGACCTCAATCCAATGTCATATGCCCTTGATGGAGTAATAATGTGTATGACAACAATGGAACTCTATGGAGCTATTAAACCATGTAATAAATCTAATATACAAGCATTTACATGTGAACTAATTGATTATTTGCAAGTACTAGTAAATTTTTGTCTATTTAAAGAATGAGCACGAGGAGTGAAAGGATCACCAATTGTCTATTCCACCATCGTAACTCCTGAAATTGCTTAGTTTTCTGTAAAGTTTGTATGTGATTTGATTCTGAATATCTTCTAATCCTGAAAACTTTGTGTGAAATTTTATGTGTTGCTTAACCCAACACATTTGATGATCCTATTAATCTTGTTTGTAATAATCTTGTTTGTAATAAGGCAAGAAATGAATGTCACATAGATCGAGTATATGAACGATTGCAGCCAAAGCATGTTGATGGGAGTTTACAAGGACAAGAAGGTAAGTCCAGTTTGGCCCACTAATGGGGACTAGCAGACAAAGATCTAGAGGATATCCTAAGCCAAAGATAGCTAAATTTAGAGGAGGATCTAAAGAAGATGTGGATTGCCATGTCGCTGAGTTTGAAATTAAGTGGACAGCCAATGATGTGATGGAATTGCAACACTTTGCGACTACCTTAGAAAGTAAGGCCATGAGCTCGTTTAGTCAGTATGACATTCGACACTTTGCAAACTATAATGCATTAAAAAACACCCTTTTGCAAATGTCTAGAAAGGAGAAAACTTTGACTTATGCGCTTAGAAAATTAAGAGCAATCACGCAAAGGAATATGTTAGTGGAAGACTATGCACAAATTTTGAATTTTAGTGGAAAGCCGAGTATTTCTTGAAGGGATTAAGAAGGAGCCGAGTATTTCTTGAAGGGATTAAGAAGGAATGTGGTAGCTAGCATAGATATAGGAGGTGGATTCAGTGTATTAGTATTAGCTACGGTTAGAGTAGAAAAAAGATTCGAAAGAACAAAAAGGTAAGTATGCTAACTTTGAATCATGAGATGGATCAAGGACAACATCAGACTCAAAAAATGATGCTATAGACACAGGTTAGGATAGTGAAATGAGGAAGTTCAAATAAAAACGAATTGTAAGAATAAAGCTAAACATCTTAAAGAAGAAGACTTGATCAATAAATATAAAAAGTTTGAATATTTGGTACCTCCACCAAAGCAGAAGAAATTATGTGACATTTGTGAAAAAGAGGGGCATAGTATGACTCGATGTTGGTATAATCCAAAGAATAGAGAGTAGCCTTCAAGATATGAGGAGACAAATGAAGTGGTAGTGAATCAGTCAAAACTTGTTATAGGATGAGAAGGTTACAATCGAAAAGACAAGGAAGACCTCCATGGTAAGAGCAATAAAATCAAGAAGCTAGACCAACAAGGGTAATGCCATGTGTATATAGTTCTCTTCTAGATCATTGGATAAGGCCAAATTGTCCATTATGGCTAAAACATAGGGAAGAGAGAGGAGTGTCAGTGGCAATGTATAATCAACCAAACCAACAAGCTCAACCACAACAACAAAATCATCAGGCGGCTCAAGCTAATGTCATTTTGATTCAGTTAACAAATGCAAAGGAGCAGGTGGTAGATAATCTCCGACATAGGTACATAAAAAGACATATCATATGAAGCAATGGAATTGTGACTATAATCAATGTTTGACATCTAAAGAGGTTGAATTCCTTGCAATAACAAGATCAAAACAAAAAGGACAAGTAAAATGGAAGGAGCAAAATTGGATTAGGGAATGGGTACTGAAGAGCATTTAGCA
This sequence comes from Ceratopteris richardii, assembly GCA_020310875.1. Classification (NCBI taxonomy): domain Eukaryota; kingdom Viridiplantae; phylum Streptophyta; class Polypodiopsida; order Polypodiales; family Pteridaceae; genus Ceratopteris; species Ceratopteris richardii. The sequence continues at coordinate 112,888,048 of CM035425.1, read as the reverse complement.
ACGTAAGGCTAGTCCAGAAAACATTGATTTAGATGATACAAAGTGTGTCATCGTTCAACACCAGCAAGTCAACAATAGTATCAGTAGTGAAAAAAATAATGATTAGTTTGAGGTATTTATTAATGCTCCTATACAAATATCATTGGACCAGTTATTAGCACTAGTTTCGACATTGAAGAAAAAATTGTTAAATAGACTTTTGGGACAACAGGTAAATATAAGTGATAATCACAAGGCAGCATTAGTTGTTGATAACATTGCTCTGACCGATGTAGATTTTATGGTACCAACCATTAAAGCTTAGTTTAAGGATAGGAGGTTTCAAGAAGTATTATTAGATGGTGGATCTAGTGTGAATATCTTTCCAAAAAAGGTATATAAATAGCTGAAGGTAGGTGAATTACTCCGGGCCCATTCCATGTCAAAATGGCTAATCAAATGAGAGTTCAACCATTTGGAATCTTGAAGAAATAAGAAATAAGAGTAGTAGGAATGATGTTTATGGTAATTTTTCTGGTTATTGAGATGTTAAAATCAACATCTCCTTATGAAATGTTGCTTGATAGACCATGATTTAGGAGTTCTAACGTTAAGCAAGATTGGGGCTTGAATGTGGTGGTTATAACAAAAGGTAAAAGAAAGGTGACATTGCATGCAAGGAGGAATATTTTACTTAAATAGAAACCTTTGGTGGCTTAGACAATCAGTTTAGTAGAAGAATTTGAAAGCCAATCCTATAGTGGTTCCTATGTTGAACATCGATGTCGAAGGCATATTGGAATAAGACAAAATTCCATGGAAGGTAAGTGAGGAAGTTTTTCCAAGAAAAGAAATAGTAGGCACAAAATTAAGCAAGCATGGAAAGCAAAGGCATAAATTTTGACTAAAGAAGCCAAGGAGCAAGAAGCAAAGGAAGTTAAAGACATGCTAGAAAAGACTTATGCTAAGAATTATGAAATGTCAAATAAAGTAAAATAAGAATGACGAACATTATATGCATCTCCACTCTGAGTGCCAACCATAGGTTTTCTACGAATCTCCTCACTCAAGAGTGCTCCACATATGTCATCATAGATGAGTTTACCACCAGGTGCACTGTTGCTAATAGCTGTGCAAAACGTATCCCATGATGATGGCAGGGTGCATAACAGCAATACTGCTTTCATTTCATTATCCATATCCATTTTCTGAGCCTGTAACTAGGAGAATATAGCATCAAACTCATTTAGATGAGCAGCAACACTATCTATGTCCTTCATACGAAGGTCATATAATTTTTTCATCAGATACACTTTATTTGATGCGGTCTCTTTTTCATATGTATTGCATAACTTCTTCCAAAGCTCCTCTGCACTTTCACAGTCTAATACTGTAAAGTAAACATTATTTGCCAAGTGCAAGCGAATGGTAGACCTGGCCATTTCATCTAACTCATCCCAATCATCTTCATCCATGTCAGCAGGCTTCTTTGAAATCCCATTTACTGGCTTCCATTGCCTCCTTTGAATCAGCACATCTTTAATCAGATTCTTCCATAGAGCAAAGTTTGTGCCATCAAATTTTCGGATCTCAAAATGGTCTTTGCCCTGCAAGTTATAGCTTCTCCTCGGAATACTAGCACTAGACCCTGATCCACCGGATGTGCCTGAGACCTCTGATCCCATGATTGTAGAGAACTGAATAGAATGATAATGGAGCTAGAAGAGTCCAAACACCAACAAATCAGTGTATCAAGGAGTAAATCGACCACTGTATAGTTGACTAAACTAGAAATCTGGAAAAATTTTGCCAGAGTATCCTCTGCAAAATTAGCATATGACCAGTGTCAAAGTATCATAAAACTATAAGTACTGACATGTCTACCTGCATAGTGAATCACTGACTCCACTGCATATCATCAGTTACCCAATAGAAGCCAACTAGGCTTATCGAGCACCTATGAACAACTATCATACATCTCCTATGGCGAGGCTGGGTAAGTCTTGCACCTGCATCACCAAAGAGACCCCGACATCTGGGTGTCTCCCATTTAAGAAAACCTCACCACAACCCTCTTTATCAAACGTAAAAGGCTTTATGCAAAGAACGTAACCGCTATATCAATGACCACATGGACGTACATAAGCGGTATCCACATAAGCGTACATGGTGTGTATGTGCTCAATATATGCAGTAAAATGACACTAAAAGGCTGAATACACAGCCCAAAAACTAGCCAATAACACCTGCAAGTGTCTATCAACTCTGATGTTTTATGCTTTAAAAACCTGCATAAATTTGCAGCGACTGCTCCCACCAAAACTGAAAACCCCTCGAGAAACCTGTAGTTTTACGAGTGTGGCTGAAAATACAGCCCCAAAGGTTTATATTTATTGTCTGAGAAGTACAAGGAACACTCTTCTTGATGTTCTTGGACCTGCCTATGCAAAGAGAACTATGTGCGAAAGTACTCCGAAATGGCTCCAAAAACACCCCAAAATTGCTTCAAAAATAGGCTTTGAAAGCAAAAATGAAGCTTTGAGGGACCAAAAACTTGTTCAAGGTAATGTCAACCTTAGTCTTTCCCCTTCTTCAAACACCACAAGAGTGTAGCTTAGTGGCAAGAGATTGCCACGGTTAAGTGAGCTCTGGGGGGAACAGTACTGGGATGGGTGACCTCCCGGGAAGTATCGGGAACCTCTATATTCCTTGATCGTTGAGGTCCTCCCTCGCGCGCAGCCAACGGCGCCAAATGTGACTTCGGTGGCTCGGATGACAAGGTATGCCAAGGTCTATGCCTTGGTCGCCGCCTTGGATGTTCTAACGTGCATATGATGTTTCACAAAACCATTAGTGGTCCTCCTCGAAGAGCTCTTTGGTGGTTGTGTTCCTTCGTGTTAGACAAGACGAGTGAAATGAAAACGAGGTGTGGCCTAACGGGTTTTGAAATTTTGTTATAATCTACAGAACTCCGGGTCTTTTTTTTTTTTTTTTTGAGGGTACAAGGAAATTGGAAAGTATACTGAAATTGAAATACACACTCACACACCCAACCTCTTAAGGTAGAGGCATCCTTCATGATAACTCATGGATATGTCCGGCCAGGACTTGAACTCAGGACATCCTCCTGCAGCTTCAAGGCGTCAGCCACTAGGCTACGCGGCCACGGACAACTCCGGGTCTTTTTGTTTGGAGCCTTGACCAGAAAGTTCCTTTCCCGGAAACGTCTGGCAGTTTCCACGCTCTTCTGGACTGCCCCGATGACTTCCCCATTTATACTCGAAAGCGCCTGTCGACAATTCGTAGAATTCTGAGTGATCCTGTGACCTACGCGCTTGCCTTTGCTGTATACAGGCTTCTAAGTATCTCGTGCGAAGTTCCCCTTTCTCGCATTTCAGTCACGCAGTTTGCTGTTCTTGAAAGCCATGGCTCTGACTCCCTTCCTTATCGGAGGTAGCGACATTTTCGACCCTTTCAACACAGATTCCCTCATCTTTGGTAGCCGATCCTCGGATCGCCCTTCCAGTTACGCCCGTGATGTGGCAGCCGTTGCGAATACGCAAGTCGACTGGAAGGAAACACCAGAAGCTCACATTTTCAAGGGCAACCTTCCTGGTACGTGTTTTGTCTGTGTAGCTTTCACAAGATTCAAACAGCTAAGGCTTTTCAATCGTGTGCATCGTCGTTGTGGCGATCTGAGAGACTCGTGCATCGATTTCTGAGTAGCAAGTCATCTAAGTACGTCTTTACTTTGTCGACGCAGGTCTGTCGAAGGATGAAGTGAAGGTGCAGGTAGAGGAAGGTCGGGTATTACAAATAAGTGGGGAGCGGAGGAAAGAAGAGACTACGCAAGGAGAAAAGTGGCATCGCGTCGAGCGAGTTCATGGGTCGTTTCTACGCAGATTCCGTCTTCCCGAAAATGTCAAAGTGGAGGAGGTGAAGGCGGGAATGGAGAATGGAGTCCTAACTGTGACTGTTCCGAAGATGCAGAAGCCTTCCGCTAAAACGATTGACATCACATGCAACTAGAAACCTTTCGTTATTAACTTGAATGATCGAGGCAGTTAACTGGTGTATGTGAAAACCAATGATGCTTTGCAGGCTTTCTTATAGTTGATATTTAGCACACTGCAGGCTGGCTGAATGTTGAATCTAGAAACGCCATACTCCCATGGACGCTTACATTTGAGTCTTCTGAATCCTGTTTTGATCCGAATATATAGGATGAGTTTGGCGTGGCCACTCTCTGTGTACAGACGTGAATATATAATTGAAACTATCTTTTGTCACCAATATCAATTGTACTGTGCACGAAGTTTCGCAGTTTTTGTAATATTTTGAATCCGTGTCAACACGAATCGTTCTGATTCTGTCCGTCTGTCCTTAAGCCCGTTCTCTCCAGTCTCTGACTCCGAGCTAATGATGCCTGCCGTGACCTCTGATCTTGGTGGTTAAACGTCTGGTTCCTGTAATGCTAGACTTGAAACGAAGAGCACAATGTGGAACTATAAATATCTAAAGAAAATGTGGAAATTTTGATTTTTCCCATCCTTGCATGTATCTATATTTTCTTATGATAGGTTCCAATCACTATCTGTTAGAGGCTGTAACTTGCCAAAACTGAAGGCAATTGAAGTGATTTCACTTTGAGGTACTCAAGGAAGATAAATAAATAGAGTTTTTCAGGTCCTTAAATTGTTTTGGGATGATGAAAGATGTATTATTGAGCCGGTTTGTGGCTATTTTTGTAATATTTATGGCAAGAAATGAAGGGGAGACTCGCTCGCCATAGTGCATACTATCTTTTTAGTCACCAGCACAAACGAACTTTGTACTTATCTATGCAGACCTACAAAGAAAACATAGAAAAATAAAGAGTAGAGAGTTTCTCTTCATTTTATGCAGGTTTTGAATGGCCATTTGGCTTTTCGAGCAAACACTAACAGTCATGACATTGCTATTGTCCCAAATGGACGTTTTGAATCTTTCGTTTTGTGATCTGGTGATAAAAGTGAAGAGATCCTTGCTACATTCAAATTTTCTTGCCAATTCTTGAGCATATCTGCATTAAAAAATTGGATATGGTCATCAATGGAACTTAGGACTTCCATTGGATCTTCGAGCATGGATAGCAAGGAAGAAAAGCAGTTGCACATTGTGATGAATTTATTGCCACATGCATGCTTGATAGCATGAATCGTTCAACCTTTGAGGAACCATTCTAGATATTCTTTGCGCATATTTAAGAACATTAATAGAACATGAAGATTGCTATCTTTTTTTTTTTAATCTAAATGATTAATACATATGAGAATATGAAGTATTGTCTTAGTAGAGTATGCAAAATTTGTATATGTTACCAAAGATTGGTAAATATAATACTCTCTTTAAAGACATTGAGAATTATCTCAAGAAATGACTATAATTATGGATGGAAAATTGGCTCAATCAATTGACAGTTTTTGGCATTCGGATGGAGAATTCGCTCAATCAGTTGACAGAGCTTTTGGCATTGGGATGGAGAATTTTCACAACCAATAGACAGTTTTTGCCATTGGCAATTACCTCACCCTATTCGAATTATCTTTTTTGCATGCACATGCATGAAAAAGAAAGCTATCTGACCAGGTTAACTAAATGAGGATGGGGTTGAAACTCATCTCAAAGCATTAACACTTCATATTTTCAAAACCTCCACTAAGATATTCAAAGAAAACAAGAATACCAAAGAAGTAAAGAGGTTTTGAAACCTTGTAACTAAGAAAATTTCTTAGAGCCTTGGACTTTAATTATAGGATTATAACTAAGATTTAGAGCGGTATATGTATATGTACTCGAGAGGAAACGAAGTATAAAAAGAAAAATTATGTGGCTATACATTAGATTATGGCAACTTCATTAGACTTCATTAGACTATAGGATTTCTAAAGGAAATGACATAAGGCTTCACCATAAGCATTGTGCATGAGAAATTGTATAAGTTGTGAGGTTTTATAGAAGATTTTTGTATTTTATACACCTTCGGTGTAAATATTTTATGCCCACATCCAACCGTGTGAAGGTTTAAAAACCTTCAAGGGAGTCTCATCATATGAATATGAGACTATGGAGTGACTTCGTTTTACAAACATGAACTACCATTGAGCTTTTCACTAAGGAGAGTAGTCGAAGAGAGAAAATTGAGTGACCATCTTTATAGATCATGGGCTCCCACCTAAGAGCTCTCTCATCTGTTCTTTTCCCAATCACCTTTCCTATATAAACAGTGGTTCATGATGCAACACTTGCCAACCACCTATCCACGGTCCTAAGTTAATGTAATAGTTCCTTTCCCTTAGTTCCATTTTTTCCTCAATATGGCATTGGAAGGCAGTTGGTAAAGTTTCTATACTCCTCACTCCCATTGGCCGCTATTGCCATATCCTTCCCCTTAAGAAGACTCTTGAGACGTCAAAACAAAAAGTGGAATTCCATTTTGTAAAGTGTCTACTACCTCCCATCTCATACACCTAGCTTACATACTCACATAAAATCAACCTCGTTCAAATGACCTCAATCCAATGTCATATGCCCTTGATGGAGTAATAATGTGTATGAAAACTATGGAACTCTATGGAGCTATTAAACCATGTAATGAATCTACGTTTGCTGAATGGGTAGGATGTTATGTGGTAGGATTTTATTAAAAAAGGGGTTGTAATCGGATATACCAGAAATGTCTATTAAAAGAATGAGCGCGAGGAGTGAAATGATCCCCATTTGTAAAGGATGCTACTTTCTTGTAATGGTTTTTTCTTGTAATGCTACTTTCTTGTAAATTCTATTTTGTTCTATTCTAGCATCCTAACTCTGTTCTATTTTGATCTTACTGCATAGTATACTTTTATTCAAATTGCTCTGTTTTTTTTTAATTTTGTATGTGATTCGATGAATTTCTTCTAACTGTGCTCCTCCAGATTAGTGTGTCTTGAAAACTTTGTGTGGAATTTTATGTGTTTCTTAACCCCAACACATTTGATGATCCTACTAATCTTGTCTCTACTAAGACATGAAATGAATGTCCCATCGATTGAGTAAGTTTGGAAAAGTTTGTTACACAAGGGGTCATGCTCGTATGTCTCAATTAGATGCATTAGATAGTTTGAACAAATGGCACATTACAATCGAAGACCAAGATATTGAAGAAATTCCTCTAGACCAAGACGGTGAAGGAACGAGTGCAGCCAAAGCAGAGCTGGTGGGAGGATATTTAAGGAAGCTAATACTCATAGGAGGCACTACACGGACAAGAAGGTGAATCCAACTTGGCCCACTAAGGGGGACTAGTAGACAAAGATCTAGAGGATATCCTAAGCCAAAGAATATGGCACAAACACCACCTAATCCATGGGCCAAGATAGCTAGATTTAGAGGAGGATCTAAAGAAGATGCAAATTGCCATGTCGCTCAATTTGAAATTAAGTGGATAGCCAATGGCTATGCCACTTTGTATGGTGATGCGATGAAATTGCAACAATTTGTGGCTAACTTAGAAAGTAAGGCCATGACCTAGTTTAGCCTGTATGACATTCGACACTTTGCAAACTATAATGCATTAAAAATAACATTTTGCAAAGGTCTAGGAAAGAGAAGACTCTGACTTATGTGCTTAGAAAATTAAGAGCAATCACGCAAAGGAATATGTTAGTGGAAGACTATGCACAAAATTTTGAATTTTAGTGGAAAGGCTATAGGGCAATGAGAGAACTACATATGAAATGTTAGCCGAGTATTTCTTGAAGGGAGTAAGAAGCAACTTGAGGAATGTGGTAGCTAGAATAGATATTGCAGGCGGACTCAATGTATTAGTATTAGCTACAGTTAGAGTAGAAAAAATATTCGAAAGAACAAAAGGTATAGACAGGTTGCGATAGTGAAATGAGGAAGTTCAAATAAAAAAGAATTGTAAGAATAAAGCTAAACATCTTAAAGAAGAAGCATTGATCAATAAGTTTAAAAAATTTGAATATTTGGTACCTCCACCAAAGGAGAAGAAATTTTGAGACATTTGTGAAAAAGAGGGGCATAGTATGGCTTCATGTTGGTATAATCCAAAGAATAGAGGGCACCCTTCAAGATATGATGAGAGAAGTAAGAATGAAGTGGCAGTGAATGAGGCAAAACTTGTTAGAGGATGAGAAGGTTACAATAAAAAAAAGACAAGGAATACCTCCATGGCAAGAGCAATAAAATCAAGAAGCTAGACCAACAAGGATAATGCCATGTGTATATTGTTCTGGCCTAGATCCTTCGATAAGGCCAAATTATCCATTATGGGTAAAACATAGGGAATAGAGAGGAGTGCCGATGGCAAGGTATAATCAACCAAACCAACAAGTTCAACCACAACAACAAAATCAAGACATATCCTATGAAGGAATGGAATTGTAACTATAATCAATGTTTTACATGAGAGGAGGCTTAAGTCCTCGCAATAAAAAGATCAAAACAAAAAGGACCAATAAATTGGCAAGAGCTAAATGGGATTAGGAAATAGATGCAGAATAAGATTTAGCAAAGTCAGGCTAGTCAAGAATAATTTGATTTCGATGATACAAAGTGTGTCATCGTTCTCCACCAGGAAGTCAACAACAAAATCAGTAGTGAAAAAAATAATGATTGGTTTGAGGTATTTATTAATGCTCCTATAAAAATTGTTGGAGCAAGTGTTTGACAGCCTAAGTATTGGCTTGAGTCCCACAAAGTCATAAAAGAAGCTTTAAAATGAAGACTATGTAAAGTTCACTTGTGAACTACCTCTTGTAACTTTTGAAGAGTTTACTTAATGTGAAAGTGAAAGAATCTTAAGTGGTTGAGTCCACATGATCAAAAAGGGAAAGAGGAGCCACGAATTCCTGATTTGTGGTAGGTAGAGAATCAAATCAATCATTGATTGATTGGAGAGTGATTGAGGGAAGTTAGCCTCCCAAACTCAACTATAAATAGATGGCAGTTTTAGTCGTGGTTAGAGAGACCTATGTGAAGACCTCCAAGAGCTGAGCTTTATGCCATATCAAGGTGTGATTCCAAGGCACACATATGTATCAGTAAGTCCATTGTATTGTACAAGCAATATACTTTCATTTTCATTATCATTTGGGTTCATATTTCCATGTTCTTGTGAAGTGTACTACTCACTGCCATTACTCTGAGTTTTCTCAGTAAGATTGCAGAGATGTTTTCTCTGAGCTTGGTGCATCATTTTCAGTGCTTTAACTTGGTAAAGTTAGCTCTATAAGTCTACTATATGCTCACAAATTTTCATGTCATTTGGATGTTGCAATCTTCAGTTATGTTCATTTGAAGTCAACCCTGTCTGTCATTTTCACTTCTCTGTCAGGTACCCGACTTTTTTATGCATCTTGTCGGAGCTTTTTCTCAATGGTTACTTACGAAAATTCAATGATTTAAAGCTTGTTGGATTCATCTTACTGTCTAGTATAAGCATACAAATTTTCAGATACATTGGATTCCTACATTTTGAGTTATGTTGATTTTTCTGCTCACTCGTCTCAAACTGTAGCAGCCCGTGAAAATCGGGATGATGTAATCACTTGTTAAAACTCATTCTCAGTGTGTGGTTTACTATTTTGGATGAGATTACTCTTGAAAGTTAGCTCTTTAAGTTAACTAGACTTCACCAAGAGGAATTAAGCTAATTGCTGCTGTGCTCAGAGAATTATGCAAAACACTAGACAGGTGTATGAACCAAAATAGCAAGTTTTTCACCTCTGAGCTAACTGCAACTTATCTGTTTTGATCTATCTTTTTGAGAGTGATCTTTCAAGGTACATAGGGTGTCTAATACATCCATTGGCAAGCTAAAAGGGCCCACCATATACTCCTAGAGTTCATTTGGCTGATCAAGAATTTTGCAACATCTCTTCATCTTCAAGCACATACCTATCCATCTCTTCACAGTGGTATCAGAGCAAGGTTGGACAACATGGCAGATGGATTTCCTTCATCAATTAACAAATTGGACAGAGGTATTTACTCAGCTTGGTCATTAAGAATGGAAGCTTATCTCCAAGGTAGAAGTTTATATGGTTATGTGGCTGGAGATGAAGTTATGCCAAGTTTCAGGAACAAAAGTCAACCAACACAAGAAGAGCAAGAAAGATTGAGCACATGGTGCTGCAAGGATGCACTTGCAAGGTCTTATCTCCTCAACTCTATCTCAAATTTTTTGTTGCCTCACATTAGAAGTTGTAATACATCTCAGGAAGTGTGGGATGCACTTGAAGCTTTCTTTTCTTCAAGTACCAAGGCTAGGAAGCATCAACTATGGCTGGATTTCACAACTCTCAAGAAGGCTCCCAAACAAAATGTAACTGATTTTGTCACAAAGCTCAAGGACATAGCAGATCAGTTGGGAAGCATTGGAGAGGTAATAGATGAAGAGCAAATTGTAAGGAAGGTCATCAATGTCTTGAAGGCAGATGACAAGTGGGAAGCATTCACCACAGCTATGGATTTGTACATGGACATGCATGTACCTGATTTCAATACACTCATTGCACAACTACTTACTCAAGAGGGAAAGCTTATCAAAAATGGAGAAACCTCTAAAGGTAATCAATCTTCAGCTTTATACACTGATAAAAGCAAGTCCAAAGATAACAAAGGAAAGGCAAAGAAAGTGGATGATGAAGCAGGTACATATCAAGCTAACTTTGCAGGTAGAGGAAGACATGGCAGAGGTAGAGGAAGATGAGGTAGACAAGGCAGGGGGAGATCCCAAGACTCCAACCCATGTTCTATTTGTGGACTAAATAATCATACAACTGAAAATTGCTTTAGGAATTCCAGGAATCAAAGAGGCAGAGGATACAATAGAGGAAGTTATGGCTACTCAAGAGGAAGGTTCAACAATTATCATGGCAACTACAACAACTACAATCATTCAAACTATCAAGGAGGCTACAAAGGAAGGAGAGACTACAATAACTACACAGAAGACTCAAACAAAGAGGATTCATTATTGATCATGAACATGGCTATGCCACAAGGTAAATCTGATGAGCATGTTTTCTACATAGATTCAGGTTGTTCAAATCATGTGGCAGGAAATGTGGCACTCCTATCAGATTTAGAAGATCCAAGGAATAAGCATGAGGTACAAATAGGAGATGACACAAAACATCCTGTGGAGAAAATAGGCAATGTCAAAGCACCTGATGGAAACATCAACCTACTCAGTAAGGTACTCTATGTCCCTACCATTACAAAGAATTTGATAAGTGTTGGGAAGATAGTAGAGAAAGGGTTGCAAGTCAGGTTCACAAAAGCAGGAGCATTTGTTGAAGATCCAAGTCAAGGATTCAAAAGAATTGTAAAAGGTGAAAAGGAAGGTAGATTGTTCACATTTGAATTACAAGACACTAGAAACATTGCTCTCTTTAATTATGGTAGTCAGACACTCACAAAATTGGAAGTATGGCACAAAAGGTTAGCACATATTGGTGAAAGGTCATTAAAGCAGATTTGCAGGGACCAAAGTGTACTTGGACTCCCTAATTTGTCAAAACAACATATGATTTATAAGTGTAGTGCATGCCAATTTGGAAAGTCTCACAGGTTACCATTCATGAAGAAAGGTTATATGCATGGAGATCTCTTGGAGTTGGTTCATACAGATGTATGGGGACCTAGCAAGGAAGCTTCAATATCTGGATCAAGGTATTATGTCTCCTTTATTGATGATTGCAGTAGATGGACTATCCTATTCTTTATGAAATACAAAGATGAAGTTTTTTCATGTTTCAAAAGATATTTGGCTCTTGTGGAGAATCAAACAGGTAAATCACTAAAAAGGCTAAGGTCAGATGGAGGGGGAGAATACTTCTCCCATGAGTTTGATTCTTTTCTTCAAGAAAGAGGAATCAAAAGAGAGGTAACTACAAGGTACACTCCTGGCAAAATGGAGTGGCAGAAAGGAGGAATACGACAATTGTTGAAGCTGCAAGGTCTATGTTAAATGAAAAGCATTTACCTAATTACTTATGGGCTGAGGCTGTATCTACAGCCACTTACTTGATTAACAGGTTGCCTTCAAAATCCCTTGATGGGATGACTCCATATGAGGCTTGGAATGGAAGAAGACCAAGCTTAGATCATTGTAAAATTTTTGGATGTATTGCTTTTGCTCATGTTCCTTCACATGTTAGAGGCAAGATGGATCCAAAGGCAGAAAGGTGTGTATTTATTGGATATGACAACAATCAAAAGGGCTACAGGTTATACAACCCTACCAACAAAGGATTCTTGGTAAGCAGAGATGTAGTTTTTGATGAGAACAATTCATGGTATGAAGATTCATGCAGGAAGGTCAATTTACCATATGATCTTGAAGAAGATTTTCCAAAGCTTGGTAGAGAACAACCAAAGATTGAAGAACAAGTCACCTCAGAGTATGATGAAGAATCTCAGATGGAAAAGATCAAAGCATGGAAGTCTAAAGGTAAAGCAAAATTGTAGGAACTTGGACATGAGGCAGAATCATCACATCATGGCCTAAGAAGATCTATGAGGGAAAAGAAAAAACCAGAAAGGTATGGGTTTGACACCTCATTAGTAACTAAACATTCTATCTACATAGCACAGGACATAAACCAACAGGAGCCATCATCATTTGAAGAGGCCAAAGCAAAAACAGAATGGAAGCATGCAATGAAGGAAGAGATTGAAGCACTTGAGGAAAACAACACTTGGGATTTGGTGCCCAAGACTTCATCCATGAAGGTAATAGGCTCAAGATGGGTCTATAAACTCAAGAAGAATTCTGATGGTTCCATTAACAGGTATAAGGCAAGGCTTGTAGCAAAAGGCTTTGCACAAACTCAGGGAATTGATTATGAGGAGACTTTCTCTCCTGTGGCAAAGATGCCTACTATTAGGGTTTTGCTTAATATTGCCTCTTCCAAGAATTGGAAGATACTTCAACTAGATGTAAGGAATGCATTTTTGAATGGTTGGATAACAGAAGAGGTATATATGGCACAACCACCTGGTTTTGAGAATCAAGTTTATCCTGATTATGTGTGTAAACTTAACAAAGCATTGTATGGTCTCAAGCAAGCTCCAAGAGCTTGGAATTTCAGGCTTGTTTCATTCTTGCAGGACAAAGGCTTTCAACCAAGCAAGGCAGATCCTTCACTCTTTATTAAAAAGAGTAACTCTGAGGTCATCTACCTATGTGTATATGTAGATGATATTATATTGACAGGAAATGATGTAGATGGTATGAAGAAGATCAAAGATCAGATGAGAGAAGAGTTCAAGATAGGTGATTTGGGTTCACTTACCTACTTCCTAGGTTTGGAAGTTGTCTACAAAGATCATGGTTTGTTTCTCACTCAAAGGAAGTACATTAAGGACATGTTGGCAAAATTCAAGATGCAAGATTGTAAGATTGCAGGTACTCCAATGGAGGTCAATCACAAATTGAGCTCACATAAAGGTGAACTCATAGAGGACATCATATCATATCAAAGTCTAGTGGGTAGTCTCAACTATGCCACATTGACAAGAGTAGATATATGTTACAGTGTGAGTGTGCTAAGCCAATTTATGCACACACCAAGGAAACCACATATGGATGCTGCCAAAAGGATTCTCAAGTATCTCAAAGGAACCATAAATGAAGGACTTTATTATCCTTATGTATCTGATTTAGGTTTGAAGCTATTTTCTAATGCAGATTGGGCTGGCTCCAAGGAAGATAGAAGGAGCACTTCAGGTTATCTTACCTTTGCAGGTTCAAAGCTTATTTCATGGTCATCCAAGAAGCAACCCACAGTTGCTCTCTCTTCTACTGAAGCTGAATATAGAGGTCTTGCCATAGCTACTCAGGAAGCTATGTGGATGAAGACATTATTCAAAGATCTTGGATTGGAGTTTGGAACTCCAACTTTTTTTGGTGATAATATGAGTTCTATTCATTTGGCTGCTAATCCTATTTTTCATGCAAGGACTAAACATATTGAAGTTCATTATCACTATGTACGAGAGAAGGTTCTAAGAAAAGAGATTCAAATATCATATGTGTCCACTCATCAACAATGTGCAGATATTCTAATCAAAGCATTGGATGGTACAAAGCTTTGCAAATTCAAGGCTATGATTGGTTTGTAGGAAATCTTGGAAGATTGAAGACCTCAAACATACTTGGCTTGAGGGGGAGCTGTTGGAGCAAGTGTATGACAAGCCTAAGTATTGGCTTGAGTCCCACAAAGTCATAAAAGAAGCTTTAAAATGAAGACTATGTAAAGTTCACTTGTGAACTACCTCTTGTAACTTTTGAAGAGTTTACTTAATGTGAAAGTGAAAGAATCTTAAGTGGTTGAGTCCACATGATCAAAAAGGGAAAGAGGAGCCATAAATTCGTGATTTGTGGTAGGTAGAGAATCAAATCAATCATTGATTGATTGGAGAGTGATTGAGGGAAGTTAGCCTCCCAAACTCAACTATAAATAGATGGTAGTTTTAGTCGTGGTTAGAGAGACCTATGTGAAGACCTCTAAGAGCTGAGCTTTATGCCATATCAAGGTGTGATTGCAAGGCACACATATGTATCAGTAAGTCCATTGTATTGTACAAGCATTATACTTTCATTTTCATTATCATTTGGGTTTATATTTCCATGTTCTTGTGAAGTGTACTACTCACTGCCATTACTCTCAGTTTTCTCAGTCAGATTGCAGAGATGTTTTCTCTGCGCTTGGTGCATCCTTTTCAGTGCTTTAACTTGGTAAAGTTAGCTCTATAAGTCTACTATATGCTCACAAAGTTTCATGTCATTTGGATGTTGCAATCTTCAGTTATGTTCATTTGAAGTCAACCCTGTCTGTCATTTTCACTTCTCTGTCAGGTACCTGACTTTTGTATGCATCTTGTCAGAGCTTTTTCTCAATGGGTACTTATCCAAATTCAATGATTTAAAGCTTGTTGGATTCCGCTTACTGTCTAGTATAACCATACCAATTTTCATATACATTGATTTCCTACATTTTGAGTTATGTTCATTTTTCTGCTCACTGGTCTCAAACTGTAGCAGCCCGTGAAAATCGGGATGATGTCATCACTTGTTAAAACTCATTCTCAGTGTGTGGTTTACTATTTTGGATGAGATAACTCTTGAAAGTTAGCTCTTTAAGTTAGCTAGACTTCCCCAAGAGGAATTAAGCTAATTGCTGCTGTGCTCAGAGAATTATGCAAAACACTGGACAGGTGTATGAACCAAAATAGCAAGTTTTTCACCTCTGAGCTAACTCCAACTTATCTGTTTTGATCTATCTTTTTGAGAGTGATCTTTCAAGGTACATAGGGTGTCTAATATATCCATTGGCAAGCTAAAAGGGCCCACCATATACTCCTAGAGTTCATTTGGCTGATCAAGAATTTTGCAACACCTCTTCATCTTCAAGCACATACCTATCCATCTCTTCACACAAATATCATTGGACTAGGTATTAGCACTAGTTCCGACACTGAAGAAAATATTTTTAAATATACTTTGGGACAGCAAGTAAATATAAGTGATAATAACAAGGTGGTATTAGTTGTTGATAACATTGATGCGGCCAATGTAGATTTTATGGTACTAGTCATTAAAGCTGAGTTTAAGGATATGATGTTTGAAGTATTATTAGATGGTGGATCTAGTGTGAATATCTTTCCGAAAAAGTGAAGATAGGTGAATTAGCTCCAGCCCCTTTCCATGTCGAAATGGCTAATCAAATGAGAGTTCAGCCATTTGGAATCTTGAAGAAATAAGAAACAAAAGTAGGAGCAATGATGTTTATGGTAAATTTTGTGGTTATTGAGATGTTAGAATCAACATCTCCTTATGAAATGTTGCTTAGTAGACCATGGTTTAGGAGTGCTAACATCAAGCAAGAATGGGGCTTGAATGTGGTGGTTATAACAAAAGTTAAAAGAAAGGTGACAATGCATGCAAGGAAGAATGTTTTACATAAAGAGAAACCATTGGTAGCTCAGACAATCAATTTAGTAGAAGAAGTTGAAGATGATGAAGAAGAGGAGTTTTTGAAAGACAATCCCATAGTGGTTCCTATATTCAACATCGATGTCGAAGGCATATTGCAATAAGAGAAAATTTCGAGGAAGGCAACTGAGGAAGTTTTTCCAAGAAAAGAAATTGATGGCACTGAATTAAGCAAGCTATGGGAAGCGAAGGCAAAAATTTTGACTAAGGAAGCGAAAGAGAAGTAAAGAAAGTTAAAGACATGGTAGAAAAGACTTATGTTAAGAATTATGAAATGTCAAATAAAGTAAAAGAAGATGAGTTATAGGAGCTTAATTCAGGCATGGAAGCTAACCCAAAGATGGTGAAAGTTTGTGTTGGAGATAGATGTCTGCGGAAGCACGCGAACAACACAAGGAAGAAGAAGAAGCTTGGAGCACAAACACACAATAGTGAATGTATTACTAGAGAATGTACAAAGATAAGTAGCCCATTAGGGCAATAGTCGTATATACAAGCCGGGGGAAAAGAACCTCCTAAAGAGGGAAAAAAGTGCCCCGGCGGTCTTAGTGTGTTCACACACATCACTACCTAAATATATCAACAAATCCCCCCTGGCAGTGATGGGGTGAACAAGGAGCTGGTACTCATGTATAAGGAAGTGCCAAGCTATGTGGAAATCACTTCACAAAAGCAAGTAAGCCCAAAGCTTTGCGGAAAGCTTCAAACTTCTCCCTAGGCAGAGCCTTCGTGAAAAGATCTGCAATGTTCTCCTGCGTGGGCACATATGCCAAGCTGATCTCCCCAGCAGAGAACCTCTCCCTGACATAGTGATAATGCACCTCAATGTGCTTAGTGCGAGCATGGAACACAGGGTTCCTCGCAACTCCCAATGCGCTCTGACTGTCAGTGAAGATGGTGGTGGCAGAAGATTGGCCAACACCCAAATCAGCCATAAGGCGTCTGAGCCACACACACTCAACAGTCGCTGTGAAAGCTGCCCTATACTCAGCCTCAGAACTGGAAGTGGCCACAGTAGGCTGCTTCTTACTCAACCAAGATATACATGAGCTACCAAGCATGAAGCAAAAACCACTGGTGGACACACAAGTGTCATAGCAACCAGCCCAATCTGAGTCAAAAAAAGCATGCAAATCTGGCGGTAGTGATCCCCCCTTGGGATAAAACAACCCAAGTAGCCGAGTACCACTCAAGTAGCAAAAGATGCGCTTAACCGCCTTCCAATGCATGACTCGTGGGCAATGCATAAACCTGCTCATCTGTGAGACAACAAACTGAATATCTAGCCGAGTAATGCATAAGTAAATCAAGCATCCAACAGCCTGCTGATAGAGAACAACATCAAATGCATCTCCAGCATCATGAAGACTCAATCGTAAACCTGTCTCCATAGGAGTGGCAATAGGCTTACAATCTTCAAGGCCAAAATGCTGCAATAATGTGTCAATATATTTCGTTTGACACAAAGCCATTCCACCATCAACTTGCATAAACTGAATGCCCAAATAGTGATGCAAATGCCCCAAATCAGACATTTCAAATGAGGCATGCAAATCAGCCTTAAAATCAGCAATATGCTTCTCAATAGGACTAGTGAGCAGCATGTCATCAACATAGACAACAATGATTAGAAGCACATCATTAGCACGCTTAACATATAAGGTGCTTTCAGTTGGACTGTTCTCAAAACCATGTGCAATCGGATAGGCATGTATCTTCTCATACCAAGCACGTGGTGCTTGCTTTAAACCATATAACGCCTTCTTTAACCTGCACACCTGGTTTTAAGGCCCTTTCTGCACAAAGCCACGGGGCTGAAAAACATACACTTCTTCATGCAAGTCACCATTCAGAAATGCTGTTTTAATGTCCAACTGATGTACATTCCAACCATGATGGGCTGCAAGTGCACAAATGCTCCGAACAATAGTCATACGGCATGTAGGTGCAAAGGTCTCATCAAAATCAATGCCTCTTTCCTGCGCATAACCCTTTGCAACAAGCATAGCCTTATACCTGTCAACTGTACCATCAGGTTTACGCTTTAGCTTGTATACCCACTTAGTGCCAATGGCCTTCTTGCCAGGAGGCAAGTCACATAAAGACCATGTACCATTCTTCATTATAGCATCATATTCAGATTGCATAGCAGCCATCCAATTTTCTGAATTTTGTGCTTCATCAAAAGAAACAGGCTCATTCTCATCACAGAGGCTAGACGCAACCATAGCATAGCAAGCTGATGCAAAGGAGGCACTATGAGAGCCTGAACGAGTACGATATGACAAAGGTGCATCTAATTTGCTATCACGCAAAGTCTGCACCAACCATTTTGGCATAGTTTTTGCCTGTTCAATATCAGCTCTCTCATCAACAAGTGCATCATGTAAATCTGCATCAGAAATGGAATGATCCGCATCATCATATGAAACCTGCAAAGGCTGAGAAGTTGCCTCATTAGGACCAGCACTAGACTGTCCACCTGTAAAAAGAGGCATCAAAGTATCCTACATGTCTTTAGAGCTAACAGATGTCTCCTTAGTACATGAAAGCGATGGCTGAATAGCATCTTCCACAAAGACAACATCACGGCTAACCAGAATGCGTTTAGTCTGTGGATGATACAAACGATAGCCTTTAGTTTCAGAACTGTACCCAACAAAAATACATTTTACTGCCTTATCATCCAATTTTCTGCAATGTTGTTCAGGTACTAGTGCATATGCCAAACAACCAAAAACCCGCTGATGAGCAACAGATGGCTTGCAATCATGCCAAGCCTCATATGGAGTGATAGACTGTAGCGCTTTAGTGGGACACCTGTTAAGTACATATGCTGCACACATGACAGCTTCAAGCCAGAAACTATGTGGTAAAGCCTGACTCTTGACCATACACCTCGCCATCTCCATGAGTGACATGTTCTTCCATTCAGCAACTCCATTCTGTTGAGGTGTAAACGGCACTGTACACTGGTGTTTTATCCCACGTTTAGCCAGAAATGCATTAAAATCAGAAGACATATATTCCCCCCCTCGATCAGAATGGAGGGTGCCCATTTTACATGCTGATAGATTTTCAGCCAAAACCAAAAACTGTTTGAAGCACAAAAACACTTCGGACTTTGCCTTCAATGGATATACCCATGCATGCCTGGAAAAATCATCAATGAAAGTCACGAAGTAAAGATAGTTTCCAAAAGAAGGTGTCTGCATAGGACCACAGACATCACTATGTACAAGCTGCAATTTCTGCGTAGCCCAAAGTGATCCATCTTTTGGAAAGGAGGAATGCTGCATTTTGCCCAAAATAGAGCCTTCACATACATGTTTTCCAGGTGCCTCAAGCTTGGGCAAAGAAGACACCATATCAGATTTCTGTAGGCGTAGCAAACTAGCCAAATTCAGATGACCAAAGCGTGCATGCGAAAGCTTTGCATCTGAGATAGCCTGAGAATCATGAACTGCACATGCCGAATCATTCACAGATCTTTCATAGTCTATAAGCTTATATAGCCCATGACATAAAATGCCAGAAGCAATAATAACATCGCCATTTGATAGATCATGAACTGTACATGTGTCATCAAAAAATTTTACAACCAAGCCAATCTTGGCTAATGCAGAAACTGATAACAGATTCTTCTTGATCCCTGGCACAAATAAAGCATCTGACAAGGTGAAAGAACTACCATCAGCAGTATTCAGAATGATCTTACCAACTCCCATAACAGGATAAGAGGAGTTGTTGGCACATGTGACAGTATTCCCTGTAGGGGCAGGCTCGAGTGAAGAGAAGAAACTGCACTGCAAGGTAATATGTTTGGTCACCCCACTGTCAAAGTACCAAACATCTGAGTCCACTACAGACATGCACTGCTCATGAGAAGATGGGTCAAAACTGCAAACAGTAGTAAACGCCCATTCTTCTTCCTGCACAAGATTTGCAGACTCTGTTTTTGGTGTAGAGGCCTCTGCAACAACCATTCCAACCTCTTTCTTCTTTGTCTCTTTTGCAGCCAATTTTGGACAGTTCTTTATGATATGATCATTCCCTTTACAGTACTTGCAAAACAAATTTTTGCTTTTCTGATTTCTTCTCATCTTTATCCTGGTTCTTTGAATGTGCAGCATTTGCAGATTTCTGCTTACTAGTAGAAGAGCTCCATTTTCCTTTGCCCTTCTGACTAGCCAGGAAAGCTTGATCTGCAACACGCATAATGGACCTGTTCTGCCTGGACTGATCTTCCTGCAACAGAATAGAGAATAACTCCTCAAATGATAAGGCATTCGGATTGCCTTTCATCATCAACCGAAGAGTAGAAGCAAAACTCTGATATGAATCAGCAAGACCATTCAGAACGGTCTGCACAAGTGAGCTATCTGGTATAACCTCATCAGCAGAAATGGATTGTCTGGTCCATCTTCTAAAATTATCTGCTGCAACTCTTTTCCCTCTTGTTTTACCCACATGTGTCCTTGCCCCAATCATGCAGCACATTGGCATGCCTTAACTAAGGTCTTCCAATTAACAAAGGGAAACTTCCTTCTACCTGTGGCAGCCTTAAAACAACAAAGTCCAAGTTAAAGATGGTACCTTGTATCTTGACCGGAACTCTAGGGACCACTCCCATAGGCCTTACTATGCTTTGGTCTGCCATTGTTACAGTGAAGTTGGCAGGTCTTGAAGGGTATAGTCCAATCTTTTTCATGGTATATTCATGCATCAAGTTAATGCCAGAACCATCATCCACAATAACTCCTTGAAACTCATGACCTTTAATAGAGTCTGTTAGCCGAGGGCTCTTGTAATCTGTGACACTTTTATTTGAATGCATAATAGCAGCCTTTGCCACTAAACTTGTTGTGGACATTTCATCAATTATCTGCAAGAGTTCTGACCTGAACTTCCCATCCATCTTTATTAAATAAAAAATACTAACCTCCTTTTTCATGGACTTGAGTAGTCTAGAAGCTTCTGATTCCTTAAGGGCCTGGGCTCCATTTGATTTATCAAACTCCTCATGAGCCCTATTGAATGCATGTCCAATAGCATCACTGGTACCTATGAAATTTTCTTTTTGCCTTGTGTCTGCACATGTGGTGGCTTTGTTCTCAAACACACCTTTGTCTTTGTTTAATCCATTAATCATTGATTCTTGACCTATGTCCACTTGAGCCTTCCCCTTGCTTCTTGTCTGCACTGTAAAAGATTCAAGTTCTTCTAACTGTACCATCCTGGTAGATGGTGATGGCTCATTGACCTGATGTAATAGTTCTTCTTTGTGTACAGAAATCATTTGAATATGGGGCCCGGATGAAGAGGCTTGATTCTTAGGACAACAATTTGTATAGTGGTCTCTAGCCTATAGGCAGTTCCTCCAAGGAGGGGCATTTTCTGGGAGAGTGCACCTACTCTGATAGTGCCCACATTCTCCACATCTGAAACAAATAATTGGCCTCCTTGACCCACTTCCAAAGTTATCCCTCTGTCTAGGGTTATAAGTGTTACCTTGATTGGGTGAAGCTTCCATCACATTTGCTGGTGGTAGCGGTCCTCCTTGTGTGCAATATGTTGTTGTAGGTATTCCCCTTGATTGGCATTCATGGGCCTCATGACCAACTCTCCTGCATAATTGGCAAGTCACACTTAACAGAGGACATTCACTTACTATATGCCCTTGCTTGCTGCACATGGAACACCAAAGTCCACTCTTGATGCCACCTCCTTTTAGTTCCGCTGTGGAGGTGATCGCAATCCGGGTGGATCGGGTCCGGTCGTGGCACACACAGGGTGTATGAAGCTAATGAATGTTGGATGGTTTAAGGACATGAAAGTGAAATTAATGTTGAGTATGGAGAAGAGAGAGATGTTGAAATGATTATGGGAATGGGAAAGTAGGAGTGCAAGTTAGATTTATGAACATGAATGATAAGAATGAAAGAGAACCATACACACGAATCAAATTTGGAAGGAAGAATGGTTCATTGAAGGAGCTTCTTAAACACTTCCTAATTCTAATCCATATGCATAGTCTTCTTTGGATGATATGTATGCATGACGTGAATAGATGGAATCCTTACACATAAACCAGTTTCGAAAGGAAGAATGGTCCAATAATATTGGAGCTTCTTATACACTTTCAGAAACTAATCAATATGTATGGGTATGTATGGATTATATGCATGCAAGTGAATTATGATGATAGAGATTACTCACAAGCTCAAAGAAACATCCTTACTGGTTCAACGCAATACTGCGGAGCCTTCTCACACATAGAAGAAATAGAAGACATGTAAAAATACTTAAGAGACTGAGAGAGGAGACAAGAGACAAGTGACAAGTGACATGAATTAAAAGGATTTGAATTAAGATACATGTATAAGATCGTCGTGGTACGTCAAGCTAGGCAGTCTACTGATCAATGGTGGTTCCGACCCTCAAACCATGATAGTTCAACCGAATGTCACACGTAAGAAGGTGAGTTCCACTCCAGTGACCCTATGTATGTCTAGGCTCGTAACGTCTAACTAAAGAAGTCTAAGACTCATTAAAATCAGCTCTAACTCACTCACACGCTCCACCGAGGGTGAGTCAAGATAGAGATGCTGGTTTCAAGAGCCTATCCTAGATTGGAGTTCTAACTTAAATTTGAAACTAGGTACTATATTCATACTAGCTCACCTTGGATCCTCACTCGCTCAACCGAGGGTGATCGTCTCAAGGAAACCGTAAGCTAGCATGAGCCCTATGGATGCCTAACAATGATGCTCTAGGAGTTTGGAGGGGGGTTTATATAGTTTTTTGAATGAATTTGGGCCCTTGGATCTAGAGAAATCAACTCTCAACTCTAGGATCACTACTTTCGATTACAACCATTTGATTAATCAAATCAATGGCTTGAAATTGTTCTTTCTATCAAATCTAGTGTAAAGGAGTGAAATTTAGGTGCCCTCATTCTCCACCATTGGATATGGGGATGATCTGGACCGTTGGATCAGTGCTGACATCATTTTGGATAAGATAAGCCACTATTTTTGGAGAAAAGCTGCATTATTGATCTTTGATTGTCAAAAAAATCTTCTTTTATGGAAAAACTCGTGGATCCTCCTTGCTTTAAGCATAAGTGCATCTCCACCCTTGAATATGAGCTCATCTTGATCGTACAACATGGCTCAATCAGCTTTCGCCATGTGGTGGCCCTTCAACCCTTCAATTTGCTTAAACTAGAAAATTGCGGTGATCCTGAAAACTGGACTTTGTACTCTTTGACCCTCCAAATAGGCTTTGATGAAGATGAAACTTTGTAGGACTATGTTTCCAAAGATCTCCTTGAGGAATATGCAGAAAAAACTCCCATCTGAATCTCCCTTGTACAAGTTTGACTACATTTAGAAGCTTGCAAGGTGGCATTAAGGTGTCTAGGAAGCTCTGATAGCCTTGAAAATTTGTACAAATATGTAGCCACATATGATCTTTATACATGCCAAACCATATGGCTAACATAAATTTCTATGACTAAGGGATTGTGCAGAGAGTGGTAAGCTAGTCCCCCAAGGATCTCAAGGTCTCCTTGCAGTGTGCGCGTGCCGACAGAAGGTATTCATTCCTCCCCCTTAGTGGAAGCTTGGTGCAAGGTGTGCACAAGGATAAGCTTGAAGCAGGTGGAGGTTTGGTGCAGAGGAGGCCGACGGTAAGAAGACTTTGAGGTATTTGGTATTTTGTCATTGAGCACTCTGTGGGATTGTGCACAGAAGTATTGGCTTGTATTGTGCTTCAAACATTGTAATTGTCTTACTGTAATCAATCGGCAGAGGCTTCCAAGGTGTATTTCCTCTCCTGGTCTTTTCCTTTTCTCCTACAAACCCTCAAGCTCCTTCTTGTCTAAGAATCCCCCAACAAAATTTGGCACACCCAGTGGGACTTCCAAGGAGATTTGAGCTTAGGAGAAACCAAGTGCAAAGTATAGAAGAGATCAAGTGTCGACAGTACTACAGTGCTACTTCAACAACCAAAAGGTAAATATTCTTATCAAGTGTCTCACATTAAGTGGACTATGAGCAGCTCATGACCGCAACCCGGTCCCAAACATTGAGGGTCACCTGCAAGCAAACAAGAAGGAAGGTTGTTAGAAGGTCCTCCAGTCCATTATCTTCAACCTCATCAGTAAAGAGCATGGCGGGACACGTATTACTCTCAAGATTAAATATAAAGTTTCCTTATTTCAAAGGCCTAGCTCAGAAGGATCAAGATGAGCACATTAGAAGATTTTTGGCACTATGCAAGACTAGAGGTTTAATGGGCAGGGAGGATGCTTTTTTGATACTCTTCCCCGCCACATTAGAGGGATTAGCAGATAAATGGTTCAGCCAATTTGCTGAGAACCATTTCACAACTTGGGATTTGATGAAAGATGCATTTAAAATTCAATTCCAGCATGGCAATACTGCAGAGGTCATTATAGAAGAACTAGAAAATTTGAGGTTGGGTCCAGGTGAGAAGTTTCCAGAGTTTGTGACTAGGGCCAAGGCACTAATGGCTAAATTTTTGGATCCACCACATGATTTTTTTTGTTAAGAAGTGGCTAGCTAGCCACTTCCAGTGGCCACCCAATGCAAAAGCAAGGAATTAGTGTTGCCTACAACCTCCATAGAGGAGTTCATCACCACAGCTACATGACTCGAGCAGATAAGGCAATAGTATGGAGCAACTTCTTCTCAACTTCAATATTCCACAGAAATGGAGGATCCAGTGATCTAGCTAAGGAAGGAGCTGGAGGGCTTAAAAAGGAATAAGCCCCACAAAGAGGAGGAAAATGTTGTACTCAGTTGAGAAGGGAGATTGAAGCATTAAAGCTCCAAAAGGAGGAGGAGGCCAAGCAGAGGAATTGGCTGAGCTGCGACAGGAGTTGGCGGTGTCGTCGAGATTTTCTCTCCTCTCTCACTTGTGAAGGCCTACAAAAAACATATTTGGTGAAGGTAGCCGGAATTCCCCGAGAAGTCTAGGATGCATCAAGGATGTCAAAGGAAGCTCACATACAAAGTTTCAAAGAAATCAAGAAAGTCCATGGTAGCGGTCAAAGCTGGTCAAAGCTGATCAAAGTTGGGAAATTAGGGCAAAAATTTCATTGTCACCAAATTAGATGAAAATTCATATACTTGTGAAGATTGTCAAAGGCAGTCTATAGCCCAAATTTCAGCAGAAAATGGATTTTGTAGCACATTGATATGCTATGTTCATTTTGTAAAAATGTAATTTTTCTAGTTTGACCCTACAAATTCTTGTATAGAAATTTATGTTAGCCATATGGTTTGGCATGTATAAAGATCATATGTGGCTACATATTTGTACAAATTTTCAAGGCTATCAGAGCTTCCTAGACACCTGAATGCCACCTTGCAAGCTTCTAAATGTAGTCAAACTTGTACAAGGGAGATTCAGATGGGAGTTTTTTCTGCATATTCCTGAAGGAGATCTTTGGAAACATAGTCCTACAAAGTTTCATCTTCACCAAAGCCTATTTGGAGGGTCAAAGAGTACAAAGTCCAGTTTTCAGGATCACCGCAGTTTTCTAGTTTAAGCAAATTGAAGGGTTGAAGGGCCACCACATGGCGAAAGCTGATTGAGCCATGTTGTACGATCAAGATGAGCTCATATTCAAGGCTGGAGATGCACTTATGCTTAAAGCAAGGAGGATCCACGAGTTTTTCCATAAAAGAAGATTTTTTTGACAATCAAAGATCAATAATGCAGCTTTTCTCCAAAAATAGTGGCTTATCTTATCCAAAATGATGTCAGCACTGATCCGACAGTCCAGATCATCCCCATATCCAATGGTGGAGAATGAGGGCACCTAAATTTCACTCCTTTACACTAGATTTGATAGAAAGAACAATTTCAAGCCATTGATTTGATTAATCAAATGGTTGTAATCGAAAGTAGTGATCCTAGAGTTGAGAGTTGATTTCTCTAGATCCAAGGGCCCAAATTCATTCAAAAAACTATATAAACCCCCCTCCAAACTCCTAGAGCATCATTGTTAGGCATCCATAGGGCTCATGCTAGCTTACGGTTTCCTTGAGATGATCACCCTCGGTTGAGCGAGTAAGGATCCAAGGTGAGCTAGTATGAATATAGTACCTAGTTTCAAATTTAAGTTAGAACTCCAATCTAGGATAGGCTCTTGAAACCAGCATCTCTATCTTGACTCACCCTCGGTGGAGCGTGTGAGTGAGTTAGAGCTGATTTTAATGAGTCTTAGACTTCTTTAGTTAGACGTTACGAGCCTAGATATACATAGGGTCACTGGAGTGGAACTCACCTTCTTACGTGTGACATTCGGTTGAACTGTCATGGTTTGAGGGTCGGAACCACCTTTGATCAGTAGACTGCCTAGCTTGACGTACCACGACGATCTTATACATGTATCTTAATTCAAATCCTTTTAATTCATGTCACTTGTCACTTGTCTCTTGTCTCCTCTCTCAGTCTCTTAAGTATTTTTACATGTCTTCTATTTCTTCTATGTGTGAGAAGGCTCCGCAGTATTGCGTTGAACCAGTAAGGATGTTTCTTTGAGCTTGTGAGTAATCTCTATCATCATAATTCACTTGCATGCATATAATCCATACATACCCATACATATTGATTAGTTTCTGAAAGTGTATAAGAAGCTCCAATATTATTGGACCATTCTTCCTTTCGAAACTGGTTTATGTGTAAGGATTCCATCTATTCACGTCATGCATACATATCATCCAAAGAAGACTATGCATATGGATTAGAATTAGGAAGTGTTTAAGAAGCTCCTTCAATGGACCATTCTTCCTTCCAAATTTGATTCGTGTGTATGGTTCTCTTTCATTCTTATCATTCATGTTCATAAATCTAACTTGCACTCCTACTTTCCCATTCCCATAATCATTTCAACATCTCTCTCTTCTCCATACTCAACATTAATTTCACTTTCATGTCCTTAAACCATCCAACATTCATTAGCTTCATACACCCTGTGTGTGCCACGACCGGACCCGATCCACCCGGATTGCGATCACCTCCACATTTGAACACGACGTGAAACGCTTCGTGGCATTTGCTTCTGATCTTGTTGGGAGGTTGTGATCCATATCCTTTGTTTCATATTTTTTATCCTCATCATTTCATCATCATCAGTCTTGAGTGTTGCACTGGATTTCTCACAATATCGTGCACATCTTCGTCATGAAGTAAACGCATTTGTGAGAGATCTAGAGCATCGTGCATCACTTGCTTATTCACATAAGATGGAGGAAGGATTCAAATCCCTTATTGTTGAGAAACAAGGCCAAAGAATAGTCTCTTCTATGTTGAGAGAGAAGGGAAAATTCAATGGCATCAACATTACAAGCTACTTAGATTTGTTTGAAGAGCAAGCTATGATTTTTGGTCTTCCCGAAGATCTTTTGATATCATTCTTTGAACGAATTGTTGATAGCTCTATCATAAACCATGTCACTCAATATGATACTCTTCCTTGGAGTGATTTTAGAAAGGAGATGCTCAAAGAATTCTATCTTGAAGATTATAGCCAACATAATCGGGATGGATTCTTACAATGGGTCAATTCACCAAAGCCTAGTAGCTCTATTACTCACTTAAAAAATGAGTATATTAGACGCTATGAACAACTTCCTGATGAGGATAAGATAACCTTGGAACCTGATCTTGTGATCAATTTTCTTAAGCTTCTTCATCCTGAAACTCGTAGGGAAGTTGAACGACGATTAGAAGAACCGGATAAGCACTATGGTCTTACTAACAATTGGCAAAAAGTGTGTAAAGTAGTAGAGGCTGTAGCCCATAGACATCAAAGACAATCCATGCTTTATGAGCAAACTAGTCTTCCTCAAGCTAGCCTTCCACAAATTAAGGAGCAATTTAGAGAACAATCCCATGCTATGAATTTTGACTCTACTCTTATTCCTCAAATGATGGAGCCTACTCAAGGTTTTAAAGTAGAGCCAAATAAAAGTGTAGTTGAACAATCTCAAGTGGAAATTCTCACTAAGCAAATGGAAAGTCTTATTGCTACACAATCCAATTTGGCCAAGACTATAGATGCTTTACAATCTAGTTACACCAAAACTTTCCAAAATCAAATGAACCCAATGACTTTTCAAGAGCCTAATCAACATGTTATAGCTACCAATCAAAATCCACAAGTAGCTCCTACTCAAGCATATCAAGTTCCTCCGATGCATAATCCTTCAATGCAAAATCCTTATCCTCATGTGCAAAATCCTCAAATGTATCAAAACATGTATCCTCAAGCTTCTCAAATAGCTTTTCAAAATCCTCAAAATCAAAATTTTCAAAATCATCAACCGTATAATATGGAAGCTCCTCTTGCACCTCAAGTACCAAATGTTGCTCCCCAAGCTCCTCAAATACATCAATTGCCTTTTCAAAATCCTAATTATCCTGTTCAAGCAATACCTTATCAACAAAATCCTCAGTTTCAAAATTTCCCACCACAAGTTAATCAAAATCCTCAAAATCAAAATGGTTTTGTGCGTGGCCCTCGTAGGTGTCCTTGGTGTGATTCGTTAGAGCACTTTTGAGAGATTGTGAACTATTGAAGGCTGCTAAGGAGCAACGACTAGTAATAGACATAGACAAGAAAATCTGTGACTATCGATCTAGGCTACCTTTGCAAGGAAATTATGGTAAGGGAGGAATGAAAAAACACTATGAAAATATAACCATAACGGATGTAGGAACTAGAGGAGTGAAACTATAAACTCTTGATGAACAACAAATAGAATCAAGTAAACCCACAAAGGAAGTTGACTTTTCCATAGAGGCTTTAGTAAGAGCACGAGATGAGATTAGGAGAATAACGGCTTGGGAGTCACCGATAGAAAATCAATCTCTTATTTCTCACATATCCAATGTAGAAGAGAAACGAAAAAGAGATGAAGTTGAGCCTAGTGAAAGAAGAGTGACTTGAAAACAAACCTCAGAGGGAATAGAAACAATCATAGAGCAAGGAGAAACATCACAATCCAAAGATAAAAAACAAGAATCGGAACCCAATGAACAAAAACAAGAGGAGAAACAAAAAGGGAAGAAGATAAAGCAAAGAAAAACAGAACCAAAGCCTTTAGATAAACAAGAACAATCAAAACAAACTGAAGAACAAACACGAGAACATGAACAAAAACAAGATCCTGAGCAAAAACAAAAGAAACCAAAGAGAAAACCTAAAGCCATCTTGATTTCAGAAATTGAGAGAAAAATAGATCCTATGGAGATTTTAGATGACATTTTGCTCAAGAGTCAAGTGACTATGTCTTTAGAACAAGTTTTCTCTATTGCAAAGCCTGTTTTTAAAGATAACTTTATCGGCCTAATTAAAAGGAAGAGGTTTCCACTTAATCTAGATATTGAGATGCAAGATTCTCTAGATCAAGATCAAGCTACGAATGAAGCCTTAAACTTTGATGAATCTGATGAAGAGGACTTTGATGATGATGAAGTAAATGTTAATAAAAATTTCTTAGGACCTATTCAACCTGACCATGAAAATCATGAAAACAATCCTGAAAGTCACTTTAAAAGAACATTTTGGTCTAGAGGTACATCAGAGATGCATGTTAAAATAGGAAATGATAAGAACACTATCACTGTAAATGCATTAGTAGATTATGGCTCTGAAACCAATGTGATTTAAAGAGAAGTCTATGATAAGTTTCGATGGCCCATAGATAAAGATTGTGGATGGCGTATGAGAACTGCAGATAATGGTGTAGGTACCCTGTATGGAGCTTGTGCTAGTGTGCCCATATCCATAGGAGGAATCACAGAAGAGTTTCACTTTTTTATTCAAGATAATTGCTCCTATGAAGTTCTCTTAGGTCAACCCTTTATTTGTGAGAGTCGTATGGAAACTAAAGCCATGGATGATGGGTCTACCTATGCTAGATTTAAGTCTAAGGATGGAATGCAATCACTTCAAGTCATGACGGTAGGAGTGAATCATCCTAGGAATCGATTGTCAATTAGAAAGAAACCTATTGTTACTCAGGGTCATGAGCATGCTTGTAGTGATTGTGCACCTCGATTCATGTTTGGAGCTACATATGATCAAAATTTCGGATAGAATCCATTGTTGAGCAGGACAACAGTGGATATTGGTTTGACATCTCGCATCCAACCGACATGTACAATAGTTTGTCACTTTGTTTTCCACATTCTAGATTAGATTTTCTTCATAAGAGTCAATTGTCCAAGTCTTTTATCCAAAAAACCCAAAAAAAATTATAAAAACAACAAAATCATGGAACATGATGAGAACATTGAGCATGTGATTGAAACATCTCATTGTTTCTCTACTCTTGAGGAGTTAGAGTTATGTCTTCAACAAAATTCTAATTCCCATATTATTCTTCTTTCTTCCCTTGATGAGTATGTTCTAATCCAAGAGTATGCTCTCAATGTTGACAAGTGCTCAAAATTTGACCAAACACATGATGCCTTAGTTGAAACAAAGTACAAAACTGTAGACAAAAAAATCAAACCCATAGCTCAACCATTACCTCAAGGAAGTAATGAAAAAATTATTGATGTGAAAAATGATCCAATTCTTCGGGATAAGAAAAACATAGGACATAAATTCACGGATGAGACAATCAAACAGGTGAAAATTGGTAGAGATGATGACTTTCTTTTGCCAGCAGAGAGAGATAAATTTGAGAGAGTTATACGAAGCCATGGAAAAGCCTTTACTATGTATCCTCATGTGATTGGTTGTGTAGATCCTAAGCTAGTTGCACCCATGATAATCTTTACTATTCCACATATTCCATGGAATCTTCGTCCTATACCTGTTCCAAAGGCTCACTTACCTGAGCTAATGAAACTACTTAAGGAGAAGATAAACATGAGAATTTTAGAGCCATCTTTTGCACCTTACTCAAACAGATGGTTCACTGTGCCTAAAAAGAATGGGAAACTACGTTTTATTCAAGATCTCCAACCTGTCAATAAAGTCACCATAAGGAATGTAGGAACAGGACCCATTGTAGATGAGTTTGCTGAATCATTTTCAGGACATTCTATCTATTCAGTGGGTGATTTATATTCGGGATATGACCAATTCCAATTAGCAATTGATAGTCGTGACATAACCACAATGAAAACTCTTTTAGGCTTACTGCGAATGTGTACTTTACCTCAAGGAGCGACTAATTCTGTGGCTCATATGATGAGTGCTATGAATATGGTCTTACATGATTTTATCCCTCATATAACTATGCCATTCATTGATGATATTCCAATTAAAGGTAGTGAGGAACGTATAAAGGACATTACCTTAGATTCATCTGGATGTCGTAAATTTGTTCTTGACCATATCTCTGATTGTGAAAGAATATTTCAACGGTTTAAAGAGGTAGGTCTCACATTTTCCATAGAAAAATCTGTTTTTGGTGTCAACGAGGTTCTTATTGTTGGACATTTATGTGGCCATTATGGTCAAAAGCCATACCCACAAAAAGTTGATGCCATTAGCAAGATTTCTGAAACATGTAACAATGTGAGTGAGGTACGTAGATTTCTTGGTGCTTGCATCTTTTATGTTATTTGGATCCCACACTTTGCTCATATTGCTGATTGTCTCTATGACTTGTTGAGGAAGAAACGAAAATTTATTTGGACTAACAAACACACTCAAGCTATGCGTAAATTGAAGAAATTATTGCTTGAAGCTCCCATCCTTAAGCGTGTAGACTATTCTGCTAACAAACCTATTATATTGACTGTTGATACTAGTCCTATTGGTATAGGTTGGGTCATAAGTCAAGATGATAGTGAAGGGATTAGATATGCAATTAGGTTTGGTGCCAAAATTCTACATGAAACACAACAAAAATATCCACAGATCAAACGAGAACTATGGGGTATGGTAACAGCTTTGAAAACAGACAAAGAATATTTCATTGGTGCAAATGTCAAAGTTGAGACTGATTGTTTGCCTCTCATTGGAATGATAGCCAATTGTTCATCTCCTGATATAGCCATGCTTAGATGGATCTCATATATTAAGCTCATAAATCCTGAGTTAGTTCATGTTTCAGGTAAGTCAAACTCAGTTGCTGATATGTTATCGAGAGCTAGATTTGATGATGATCTTGAAAGTGATCTAATAAAGAATGTGAATTTAGTTGACTATGTTCCACATATATATGAGTATGAGAAATTTCATGAGTCTGAGTACGAAGATGAATGGAGAGACATAGGAAAGTATCTCAATACACTACAACCATTACCTAGCTGGACTACGAATAGATTCCGTAACATTAGGAAACGAGCTTATAACTTTTTCCTATGTAATGGTTATCTTTGGAGACATGCTAAGGGTAAGGTTAAGAATCCACAACGAGTCCTAGGAAAGAGAGGTCTTCAATTGCAAGTAATGAAGGAAATGCATGAGACATTATGGGCAGGTCATAAAGGATTTTTTGGAACATATGAAAAAATTAGAAGTACCTATTATTGGCCTAGGATGTATGTTGA
The DNA here is from genome assembly GCA_020310875.1 of Ceratopteris richardii. Taxonomy (NCBI): domain Eukaryota; kingdom Viridiplantae; phylum Streptophyta; class Polypodiopsida; order Polypodiales; family Pteridaceae; genus Ceratopteris; species Ceratopteris richardii. The sequence goes on along the minus strand of CM035425.1, from coordinate 112,855,467 downwards.
CATTAGTAGCTATGTTTCTACATGTTCTACTTGTCAACTTCATTCATCAGTCAAACATAGAGATCCGTTGCATCCTACTTATCCACCTTGTATTCACTACAAGTGGGTAGTAGATCTTGTAACTATGCCTAAAGGTATCGACAAAATGCGTTACATTGTACTTGCAAGAGAAGACTTAACTAATCATGTAGAGGGACGTGCACTACGATCTAAGACCACTTACAATGTTTGCAAATTCTTGCTTGAAGATGTCATAAGTCGCTTTGGGTACATAGAGAAAGTAGTTGCCGATCGTGGAGAGTTAAATGCGAGAGAAGCTAAAGAGTTCTTTGAGCGTCACGGTATTCATTTGTCTCTCACTACTGCATATAATCCAGAGGCCAATGGTAAAATAGAGAGAGGGCATCCACCTATTGTGAAAGCCATATCTAAAGCATGTAACGGTGACATCAAACAATGGCCTAGATTCTTACCTTTTGCACTTTGGGCAGATAGAATGACATGCACACGTACTACTGGGTATATGCCTGCTGAACTTATGTACTGTCAAAAACCATTGTTTCCAATTCAATCTCATATTTTTGCATGGTCAAATTTGCCTTGGTCTGAAAACATGTCTACTGATGACTTTTTGAGTTTGCGCATTAAACAGTTAGAACAAGGTAAAGTAAGACTTGATGATGCTGTTGAAAAATTAAGAGAATCTAGAATGAAGAATAAGCATTATTTTGATAAAACTCATCGATTGCGTCCTAATCCAATTGAAGTAGGAGATTGGGTGCTCATTTATGATAGTACATTTGACTCTCAATATGATGCACGCAAAAAGCTCACTCAACGGTGGTTTGGGCCATACATAGTATCAAAAGTCAACAACAATGGTACGTATGCTCGTTGTGAATTAAATGGTGTTGCACTAAAAACTTTGATTGCAGGTAAAAGGATAAAGCTATTCAAGAAACGTGATAATGACGAGTACATTTTGGATGAGGACATTGAAGAAGATGAAAACAATGAGGCCGATTCATAAACAGGAGTATCCATGTTAAAAATAAAAAAATAAAAAATAAAAATAAAAAAAAGGAATTAAAAAAAAGTATAAAAATATCATTAATTTTTCAAGTTCATGTTGCTTTGTTTTTTTTCAAGTTCATTCTATTTTTTTTCCATGCTTGTTTCATGCATGTTTTTTTCAGTCTTTGCATCACATTGCATATCCACATCACTTGAGTCAAAAAAAGCAAATGATGATTTCTCTACTTGTGTAAAATTTTATCTTAAGTAGTAACTTATCTACCAAGAAATTGTTTATAATCTAGGATTGTGGAAAGATAGGGCATGTAGATTTGGAGGTTTATTTTGGTGACAAGACTTTCATATATAAACATGCATATGTATCCAGTATCGAAAGCATAATTGTTGAAATCCTAGCTCCTGCTATTGCATGTTTCTACATCCTTAGTCCATCTCACAGCACTTGTATCGGAGTTTAAACGACTGTTCTCCATCATCAAAAATGGTTGTACCTTGTATCGGGGTTTGATTTTTCCCCGTCATAAAAAAAAAAGTTGCTACATGTTACCAAGAAGTTTACACTTTCTTCCACCCCAAAAAAGTGATCGTAACCATAAAGTTGCCGAATCATCATCATCATCAAAAAAAAAAAAAAAAAGCAAGCCAAAGGAGGATAAAGAGGCATAGTAGAATAAATCACGGGCTATATAGGCAGATTTATGCATCAATGGAGTTTAGTTAGATTTCCTAGATAGATTGCCCAAATTATTATGAAGATAGATTAATAAATGATCATATATGACTAACTATGTGATTTATTTTGACCAAGTTTGACTTGACAAAGTTTTGAGATACAAAATAAGCTTTAAAGATGCATAATAAAGTGTACTATGTTGATCTCTTAAAAGAAGATAGGACACAAGAATGTGGAGAAAAGAGAACCCACTTCTCCTTTCTTAAAATTGGTGAGCACAAAGAAATTATTTGATGGCAAAGCGATAAATTGAATTCGTTGAGAGATGCAACTAACTTTTTCATTTATTTTGGACCTTTATTTCCTATGCGCCTCAAATGTTCTTGCATCTACTATTCAATGTATTTCCTCATATTTTTTTTACATCATGCTTTCTAGGTAACAATGTTGAATTACTATCTACTCAAGATGTTTGAGTTGTTAACAAAATAAAATTTGAAGTGTTTTACTAGGCACAAAAAAACTATTTTGTGATGTTTTTCATCTAGGTTCATATTCCTTTAGCTGTGGGATTATCAATATTCATTTAGATGTTGGTTTATTGATTGTCCAAGGGTGGATTTGAACTCTTTCTTAATAAATTTGTGGATTATTGAATATTTATCATAGCCAATTGTGCATTTGAAATTCCCTCTCAGTTATATTTCTGATCCATTTTGACAAACTATCACATATGTTGCAACTGTATATCAGTTTTTCACTTTTTCTTGTTAAAAGTTATAAGCTCTAGTTGTTTTACTCCTTCCAATAGTTACAATAATTCCAATTTCAAAGGCAAAACACAGTAAATAACAAAAGGTGGACCGAATCTCTAGAGAAAGATGAAGCTCAAGTGAGCTTCATAAGAATGAGGATAAATGGGTTGAATGAATGTCCAGATGAGGACCAAGAGGTAGGAAGGAAGCACATAGCAGATACTGAAAGATTCCAAGTTGTTTCAAGGGAGCCTATTCCACCACTTGCAAATGAACCTCGAGATATGGCTGACCTTGAAGAGCCAACCTTGGAGCAAGAAAAAGAGGCTACGACTTAAAAGCTCAAGAAGATTATATTATGCATGAAGCTGAGGAAACATATGATCAACTTCTATTGTAGAAACTTTTTATTTTTGTAAACAATATATTGACTTGAAAAAAAAACCAATTTAATAGAAATACAATTCTAGGTGTTTGTTTCAAATTGTGTTTATCTTTGCTGAGATTTCTTGCCTGATGAATATGTGGATATTGTTAAAAATTTATGGTTGTTTAAGGTCGTCTTTTTGAAATGTTAGTTAGAAAATGCTTTGTGGTATGTAGAAAGCCTACTCTCAATGTCTCTACTAGACAATGACATGATTATTATCTGAATTGACCTATGAAAAACATTAATGGTTTGTTCCATCTCATGTAATGCGAGTTTTGAATAGCATTTAGACTCTTCTCATCTGTGCTTCTAGAGATTCAAAAAGTAAATGAAGAGGCTTCACTTATTATTATTCATCTTGAATTTCATTTTTCTAGAGTCAAGGCTATGATGTGGCATATTCAATCATAACGTTGCTTTTCTTGACCTCGAGAAAATTATTCTATCTAGTTCAGACTTCTAAGGTTGTGAGCAACAGACAAGTGGTTTTCACTAAAGCTTGTCAAATGCACCATATTTTGCATGATTTCATGATGTTTAGGTCCAAATAAAAAGAGAACATATCTTTATTCTCCTTTGCTGTGACTCTGTTTTTACTGATACTGCATCCATTTTTAAATTAATCCAATGTTGATGTAGCTCAGATCTATGCCTTTCACGTGCAAATATTCCCATGCAAATTACGTCCATATACCCCTTAAATAGCTCTACAAAATCTTTCATAAAATGTCCTTCTAAGTGCATACAAACTGTTGATATATTTAGGTAGTGATGTGTGTGAACACACTAGGACCGCCGGGGCACTTTTTCCCTCTTTAGGAGGTTTCTTTCCCCCGGCTTGTATATACGACTATTGCCCTAATGGGCTACTTATCTTTGTACATTCTCTAGTAATACATTCACTATTGTGTGTTTGTGCTCCAAGCTTCTTCTTCTTCCTTGTGCTGTTCGCGTGCTTCCGCAGACATCTATCTCCAACAATTGGTATCAGAGTAGGTCGTCTCTTCATCTAGGGTGCCGTCGACACTCCTCTGTTTGCAGTCTCAGAATTGCACAAATTTTGCGCGCTCTGAGCTCATTTCGGCCTCCGAACGCACTATCGCAGCGCTTATGCAGGCTATTTTGTCTTTTTGTGCCAAAGGTATATACCAGTTTCTATTCGCCAGTTTAAGCGTCTCGGAGTCTGCTACAGGTCTAGCAGAACTCGTCTGGGCAGTTCTGTTCAACTTTTTGAGATAGAGTCAATTTTCTGCATCAAGTATTTTAGTCACCAGCCATGGCTAAAAGCAGTGATGTATTCCGTATGTTGGCTATTGAGGATAAGTTGGATGGTACCAACTACCCATTATGGGCTTATATGATGCGACATGTATTGGTTGCAAAAGGACTGTGGAACATTGTGCAGGGTGTTGAAAAACGTCCTGTTACACCTGCAACTACAGGTACTGCAAATACAGGTGCTGGAGCTGATGAAGATGGTGTCAAAGATGATATTCCGCAGATTCCTATTCGTGCTGCTGTTTCTGTTGCACCTACTGCAGAGCAAATTCGTTGGGATGGCAGAGATGCCCACGCACATGCATTGATAGCCTTGTCTGTCAAACGTGCCATTATTCCTCATATTCGCTCTTGCAGAATAGCTAGGAATGCTTGGGATACACTAACCACATTGTACGAAGCTAGGAATGAGGCTCGTGTTGCTTACCTCCGAAAACAGTTGGAGAGTGAGCACATGAATGAAGGTGATTCTATGGAAAGTTTCCTAACAAAGATCAAAGACAATTGGTATTTCTATGGAAGAAGAAGAGGTATTTTTCCTGATGCAGACAATTGGTATTTCTATGGAAGAAGAAGTGGTGGACAATGCAGAAGCAGACCTATTTGAAGGAGCAGATTTATATGAAGATGAAAACATGTTGGCTTGGCTCCATGCAGAGGACCCATCTTCTTGCTATGGAATTTTTCCAAACTCAAGTAGAGAAGAAGCATATGAAGGAAAAGAGGAAATCACTCAGGTTGAAACAGTCTCAGTCAAAGGCCATAGCAAAGGGAAGAAAAGTAAAGCCCTTACATGCAGTGATGAAGCTACTCCAATTCATATGTCAATGGCCATTTTTTTATGGATACTGGTATGGCTATCATCTGTTATGTCAATTCTTATGATAGCAAGTGCAGGGCTTTACAAGAATGTGGAAGGTGTACCTGCCAGTCTTTGGAAACGGAGGGTTCCATTGGATGAAGAAGCAGGAATCCAAAAATAAAATTTTACAGATTAAGTCATAAAGTTGCTGGAGGAGATAACGTTCTAATAAAGGATTTAGGGTACCCCTATCAGATGACCAGTGTGCCCAATGAGAAGACAAAACCAATGAAGTGCAGTACAATTGGAGATTGTGGAGGAGTTTCTCTGAGTCAACAATACAAGGCTCAAGGCCTATCATCAACAAAAGTGAAGATTTCTGGATCACCTGGAACTGCAAAAATCTGTCTAGGTTGTACATAGCTTTCTCATCTCATTTTGCTCAGTTTTAGTAGTTTTATTTATCATTTTCATACTTGTTCCTTGAATTTTTAGCAAACCTAGAAGGCATTTCATAACCTCTGCAAAAGTACAAATTTTGGGTATTTTTGGAAATTTTTTCTAGCATTTTTCTAGCATTTTTTTATCCTTTTCCGATATCATTTTCTTGCCAAATAGGAGGAATAAAAGGAGTTTCTCTATGGTTTGATGAAGGAAATTGGGCCTAGCCCTGTAGATTTTTTCATGAGAATTTTTTCAGATTTCTTTGGCAATTTTTTTTGGCATTTTTTTGGATTTTTCCTTCATTTTTCTCTATTTTTGGGTAATTTTCCAAAAAAAAATTTGGGTTGAGGGTTATTAAAAAAAAAACTCTCTCTCACTCTCTCTCTCTCTCTCTCTCTCTCTCTCTCTCTCTCTCTCTCTCTCTCTCTCTCTCTCCCCCTCCCCCCCCGCCCACCCCCACCCCCCACCGACCAACCGACCAACTGACCAAACCCCCCGACCAAACCCCCCCCCCCCCCATCCCCCACCGACAAACCGACCAAACGCCCCCCCTCTCTCTGGTTTGATGAAGGAAATTGGGCCTAGCCCTGTAGATTTTTTCATGAGATTTTTTCCAGATTTGTTTGGCAATTGTTTGGCATTTTTTTGGATTTTTCCTTCATTTTTCTCTATTTTTGGGTAATTTTCCAAAAAAAAAAAATTCGGGTTGAGGGTTATTTAAAAAAAAAAAAAACTCTCTCTCTCTCTCTCCCTCCCCCCCCCCCCTGCCCGCCCCCCCCCCCCCACCCCCCACCGACCAACTGACCAAACCCCTCGACAAAACCCCCCGACCAAACCCCCCCCCCCACCCCCACCAACCAACCGACCAAACCCCCCCCCCCCAAAAAAAAATATTTTTTTAATTTAATTTTATTTATTTTATTATTTTTCCTTTTTTATTTTATTTTTTTATTTTCTTTTATTATTTATTTTCGTTTTTTATTTTCTTTTTATTTTTTTATTATGTCTGAGCATTCGTAAAAAAAAAAATTTATTTTCTTTTATTATTTATTTTCTTCATTTTTTATTTTTTTTAATTTTAGAATACATATAATTTTTTTTTATTTTTTATGGCTTAAAGCTTTTGGCTTTGGATTGTGCCTCGGTTGGCCGTTTTTTACAAAAATGGAGTCATTTTCATGTTTTTTGACGCCTTTGGACTCAGCTTTTGGCTTTATTTTTCCAAAATCCACACTTTTCTCTAACTTGTGGTCAAAACCCACATGTTTTGAGCACATTTATCACATGGTCTTATTTCCCCACATTGTCCACATGGTCTATTCTCAGCTTGTCTTAACTTATGTTTCATAATTTCCCCTATGCTCCCTCTGTAGCTCTACTGTTTTATCATTTTTACCCTCTCCATACCCCATCATCATACCCCCATGCCCTTCCTTTACCAATCTGCCCAACCACATCCTTAACCCTCCCTATCCCTTCAATTCGCGCCCCTCAGCCCTCCCCTCCACCTCCTTTCTACCCTCCCCTTGCAACCCTTTGCTTTTCCATGGCAAAATCCAATTTTTGGTTCTTCTTTGGTGCTTGTTCTATCCTGCTTTTGGTGGAATTGGTTGCTGCTCAGATGTCCTCTTCAAGTTTTTGCAGCTCTATTATCATGGTGTCCTATATGCTCAGAGTTTTGGTTATAGCTCTCCGGGACGGAGAGCACATTAGGTGGTGGGCAACTGTTGAGCCCATAAAACTCATATTGGTCAAAGTCAACTGTAGTCAAAGTCAAAAGGTCAAAGTCAATTGGTCAAAGTCAACAAGGTCAAGGTCAAAGTCAACAGGTGTAAAGTCAAAGTGCTAAAGTGCAGGTGTCAAAGTGCACAGGTAGTGCACAATTAATTGTCCACAAAGGGTAAATTGGAGAAAGTGGGTTGCAGGTTGCAGAGGTATTTCTCTAATTTCCCTAAGGTTCAAAGTGTTTTTAAAGTATTTTGGAAGGTTCAGGTGAACCCTCTCTTATGTGCAAAAGTGAAGACTTAAAAGGAAATGTGAAGGTATGTGAAGCGGCAGCGTACGCACAGGGGAAAGTATGGCCCCCTAATTAAAATTTTTGGTTTTAGTCTAAAGTCACTACAGGACAAAACAGGGAGTCGTTGGCTGCCACTTGTGAAGGCAATCTTGGGACATCAAAGTGAGCACCAAGATACTATTGCAGTTAGGAGCGTACGTGAATCGACACACTAAAATCAAGGCAAGGACTATTCTTGGAAAATGCTAGAGTAAGCAAGAGAAGAATAGTCTAAGTGAAGCAAGAGAGAGAAGTGCAAGAGTCACCAGTGTGCGACGCAAAGAAGTGGAGTTGAAGGAGTGCATGGAGAGTGACTAAGGGATTGTGCAGAGAGTGCTAAGCTAGTCCCCCAAGGATCTCAAGGTCTCCTTGCAGTGTGCGCGTGCACAAGGTATTCATTCCTCCCCCTTAGTGGAAGCTTGGTGCAAGGTGTGCACAAGGATAAGCTTGAAGCAAGTGGAGGTCTGGTGCAGAGGAGGCCGGCGGCAAGAAGACTTTGGGGTATTTGGTATTTTGTCATTGAGCACTCTGTGGGATTGTGCACAGAAGTATTGGCTTGTATTGTGCTTCAAACATTGTAATTGTCTTACTGTAATCAATCGGCAGAGGCTTCCAAGGTGTATTTCCTGTCTTGGTCTTTTCCTTTTCTCCTACAAACCCTCAAGCCCCTTCTTGTCTAAGAATCCCCCAACAAGGTGTTATGATGAGTTTTTAACTTTTTAGAAATTCTGGATTTTTGGGCCCAACCAAGTTATGAGATTCCTTCTCTCTCTAGAGGTAGCTCATTAAATAAAGGAGAAATATGTCCCCTCTCCCCCCTTCAACCTAGTATTTTATAGGGCATAGACTTTGGCCACCAGCCCCTTTTGATTGGGCCATCACTAATCACTCCTTAATCTAAAAGGCCATGCAGGGTTCATTTTTTCCCCTAATGAAAAGCTATTTTATGATGATCCTCTTCAACAATCGTTATCTGATTATACCCTAAGAAACCATCAAGAAAACTTTACATTTCATGACTAGCCATTACATCAAGCACTGCATCACAAAATGATATGGGAAAAGGATTTCTTATAGTCGTTGCATTAAGTTTCTTGTAATGTAGACATACTCTTAACTTGCCATTTTTCTTAGGCACCACAATTATTGGTGACAACCACATTACTTGGCTTATTGGTTTAATGAATCCTACAATCGAAAACTGATCTATCTATTCCTTAACCTATTTTGCAAAGCTCAAATTCATTCTATACCTTTGTTGAGCTACTAGCAGCGAGTCATAACAAACAAGAACTATGTCATAAAAAGAGAACACCCACATCGAGAATCAAGCAAATTGCATCTTATATTTGAACGCCCTTTATACCAGTATACAGATATTTCAAAAATCAAGTGAAAAAATGTGATTTTTTTGACATTTTTTGTCATTTCCTCAAAAACAAAAGAGCTCAAATTGTGGCCAAAATTTCACTCAACTTAATATTAACATCTCTAAAATCTACATAAAAATATAAAAGTGATAAAAAAGCTTATACAAAATTAAAAATTGAACATGTCTTGAATGGTGGATATTGGATATTTATTCAAAATTGCTATAGAACATGCTTTCGGCAAGTAAATACTTAGGAGCATTTATATAAGCACCAAAAATGTTTGGATTTTCAACTCAATTCACAACTTTCTTGGTCTATGTCTACACCACCATCATTTGATGCACTTGAATCAGTCTGAGACTGTTGAGAGCTCTCTTCTTCTTCTTCTTCTTCTTCTATATCCACAAGAGCTCTACCTTCATCCAAGTACATACCAAATTCTGCAAGATCATGCATATATCTTCTTGTTTTCTTATGATTAGGTATACCACATACATGTGGAAGCTTTTTGTTGCAGAGCGAAGAAGAGCAAAAGGCAGAGAAAAAGATGGGCCCCAAAATTTTTTCGATTTGGTCACTTTATTTTTGTATCATAACCATCTTGTAATATATTTTTCCAATGTTAATGCACTAGAGGAGTCCTCTAGATGCATACCCACAGAGCATTGTAGCTTAACCGTGTAAATTAGTAGAAAACTATCCTCTTAGTGAATAAAGTGCCGGTCTCTTTTATGAAAGGACCATTTTTAGGGCACATGTATATAAGTCAATTTGTGACTCTTTGTAAACATTTTTTGCCATTGTGAGAATCAAGAGCACATAATTTCGAATTTGTGTCTTCTCCTCTCTGTATCTTCTTCTTGGTGAGCTTGTATGCATGTGTGTTGCTTGAAAAGAGTGTTTGGAAGTGTTGTCTATCCATGAAAGTGTTTGTTTGTTGTTGTTAGGGTGTGTGTGAAGTGTAGGAAGTGCTGAAGTGTAGGAAGGTCACTTTTGCGGCTCAGTATTTTGCTCATAACTTGAAGCAAAAAAGTCAAAATTGAGTGAATTGACCACCACTGGATGCGTCTTCTTGAGAGATTCAAAAAGAAGCCACTATTCACTAAATTTGGAGTTTGGAGCTGAGAGAAAAGTTCGATTTACTATTGGCGGCTACTCTAAGTATCACGGCATCTCCACAGATTCTTGACACTTGTTTGGAATAGTCTTAGCCTTGTTTGCACTCTTTGGGAAGCTCATTTGCATTGATCATCATTTGAATGCATGTCTTCATACACTCGGCTAGGTTTTGATACTCCTCGGATTGATAAATAAAGCGTGAATCCCCACTATATGCACTTGAGGGGGATCGAGGTATAGTCTCTTTCTCCACAAGTCCCTAGGTTGGATCTTATGTACACACATTTTTGGCGTTGTTGCCGGGGAAGTCAAATCAAACCGAGGCATTCGTGTGATGGTAAGTAGCTTTTAGCATTGAAGTGAGCAGAGGAGTTGTGAATTTCTCTTCTTTGGTAAGTCACACTCATCCGCACTTACTACTTCTCACTCTTGGAGTGTGTGTAGTGAGTTGATAGTTTAGGGAAGTGAGTGGAGTGAGTAGAGTAGGAAGGAGGAAGTAGGCAAGTAGGTTAGGAAGTTAGAGAAGCATTCAACCTTTGTGCCTATTAGTCTTTTTAGTTAGGAAGAACTTTCAAAAGTATAAAAGCCAAAAAACTGTCTTTTTCAAGTCACTTGTTTTCAAAGTAAGTATCATGAGAGCGAGAAGTCGAGTATCGCGATCAGAGATCAGGGCTTTTGAGCTACGCAGGGCAAGTAGGAGTGATTGAAGAGCTGAAAGGTAGCTTCCAAGGTGAGCACATTAATCATTCACTCATCACTGTCACCTAAATCAAGCATCTTAGTAGAATGATTTGTAGCAAGTATTGTGAAGGCCACCCCGGGGTAAAGAAAGTTTATTTTTGTGATACAGACTAAGGGGAGAGGGTAGATAAGCTCTAGGAACATTTGCATGCACTCCAAATCCAAAAACACTGGCTAAAAATTTGAAAAAAGGCCAACTATCGTATTCTCCCGCGGTTGAAGTATCGCGATACCTGGATATCGTGAACTCCTGTGGTCGAGTATCGCGATACTTGAAGTGGTCACATATTGTGTATCGCTGGGAAACACTCATGATACTAGACTGATATCGTGTATCGTAGATCATGATTTTTTCACGATACCTGATGAATATCGTGTATCGTGACAGTTAACTTCGCGATAACTGGTAGATATCGAGTATCGTAGAGATCTGAAACCGATACTTGACGAATATCAAATATCGTGGGAATTCCAAGTATCGTGTATCATGATTTTTTTTTGTGATACTCACCCAATATCGTGTATTGTGACCTTCAGTGTCAAGTATCGTGTGTTTAGTTCTAGCCTGATATCGAGTATCGTGTATCGTGGGATTACCTCTTGGCGATACCTGTGCAATATCAGGTATCGTGAGGGTCCTTCCGTGATACTTGCCGGATATCGAGTATCATGATCGGTCTAGTTGGTCAAACATCGGGTATCGTGTATCGTGATCCCTAAAGTATCGTGTATCGTCATCTTCTCAGGTGCCTAATATCGTGTATCATCTTGCTCAAATATCGAGTATCGTGGTAAGGCTCAGCTTGTCAAATATCGAGTATCGTGGTAAGGCTCAACCTGTCAAATATCGAGTATCATGGTTTTTGTTGGGTTCAAGTATCGTGTGTTGTGACATCTTGGTTAGTCTTAATTAAACCAAATACTCCTTAGAATTCAGATCCTTAGCAAAGAACTCTAGGAGCTGGAGGTTGGTTAAGTTAGACTAGAATTCATCAATTGAATGAACTTAAGGTCTGGAAGAACCCTAGGGAGACGAAGAAGTGTAATCTCCTCAGTGGGAAGTGTAGCCGAACCAAGTAGCCGTTCACATTACTCTGAAACCTCGAGTGAGTCTGAAGAAGAAATTCCCATGGCTTTAGAGGATATGCAGAGTTTTGTACCAATAATTGGCATGATGTCAATTATTGAGGGTGAATATCGGACATCTTTAGAATATGCGAACACCAACCAACATGGGATACCTATTTACCTAGATGGTCTAAACCGATCAGTGGCCAGACTAAACAAAGCTACAGATGCTTACATAGTACCTAGGCCAGCAGTTAAATATGCAGGAGGGTTCTATATGGACAAAAGAGAGATTCAGTATGTCATTACGGAACACCCTGAAGGCATCAATGAACAAGGGGAAGAAGGCAATGTTCACAACCTTAATGAAGAGGGACAGGAAGAGCAGGTGACCACCCCTCGAGGGAGATCCACGGTTGTTAGGGTTTGGAGAGGAGACCTAGTTCCCCAAGATGATTCCCTAATGGATGTCTATCTGATCAATGGGATGGAACATCTCTTCAGAGCCCACTCTTCATTATGGGAAGTGGCCACTAATACAGTTACTATCTATGAGTTACAAGATCCTGAACTCCCCACCATTATCACATATTTGGATAAAAACCAAAGGAGGTACAAGCCCCTAACGGAGTTAGAAAGAGTAGGGCTGAAATATCAGAACATTCCAGTGTTCCCTCCTAGGGATCAAGCCACTACTTCACAAAATACTTCACAAAACCCCCAAGGAACTTTTCAAGATAATTCATATTAGCATTCTCGACAAACACAACAAACGCATATACCTGCCAGACCACATGTGCAGTTTGCTATGCCAACCAATAATCCTAACTATCGGCCTCAACCACATGTTGAACCAAGGAATAGAATCCCTGCCCCAGATAGACCACCTATAGTAAGAGGACCAGGTATACCGATAGGAAGACCAATTTTCCTTGTGATGCCTAGACCACCTAAAGCAGGAAGAAGATTAAGACCTATTCAAGTTGCTAAATGCATGAGGAACCATTATGATGGCTCTAGTGAGCCTTACAATCATATAGCTGAATTGAAGCAAGTAATAAGAGTCGAACAAGTGGAAGATTTTTTGATTCAATATGAATCCGTTGGTCTAACTTTGATAGACATAGCTTTAGCTTGGTTCCAACCATTAGACCCTAATAATTTTCAAAACATGGAACAAGTCTATCAAGAATTGATTGAAGAATTCACCGAATCTGGGATTAAAAACAACTCTTCCTCATTGATCCATAGTTTTAAGCAAGCTCCTACGGAATCAATGAGATTGGCCGCAAGAAGATTTAAGCAGTATGTGGATAGATGCCTAGTTGAAGAGAGACCCACTCAAAACAAAATGGTGTCATTGTTTTTGGAAGGATTAGTGAATGGATCATTAAGATCTTTGGTATATGTGAAAAGAGTTCAAACTTTGCAAGAATGTATGAAAGAATGTATTGACCTAGAGGACAATCTAGCAGAAGATCTGAAAATACCTCAAGGTAGTGTTAAAAGTGAAGATTCTGCCAGTAGCATGTCAAAATCTAAGAATAATGTAGAGGAAATAGCCGATTTAGTAGCAAAGAAATTGAATGTTCAAGGACAAAGGAACTACCCCAACAACCCAATGAGAGTACCCATGCTTAGAAGGTGTGTGCAATGTGGAGGTGATCATCCCTCTCATTTGTGCACTAGGGGAGTAGTCCCACCACCTGCTTATGCTTACAATAGACCACCTGTCCCAGGCCCTCTACAATATTGTAGCATAGAACAAAAGTACACAAATCAGAGTACGGAAAATTGTCCTTACAATTGGCAGTCAAGACCAGTACAACCTCTCATGAGACCTTATGGATACCCATAGAGAGATCTAGGAGATGAAGCCCTTAGATATCCCACATATTAGCAGCAGGCACCAGCACCACGACCTTATGCTTATCAAAGTTACGCTCAACCACAACCAGTGTTAGGACAACAACCGCCCCATCCTCAGAATGTTGTCCTAGTGAAAATAGCTCTACCTGAAGAAAACCCTGAAAGAGCAATAGTCCCAGCCACGCCCTTGGCTAGTAACAAACTGTATGACCCATCCTATGACCATAGTCAAGGAAATTACTCCGCCTATGAGAGCTCTATAATTGAATATGGACAATCTTACGAGCCAAATGCATATGGCATGGAAGGACTAGAGAGTTCTTACGGATATGAGCAGGATTATGTGTCATTAATGTATTCAGCTCCCAGAGCACCCATACCCTCCGGACCTATGAATAGACCACCTGCACCTAGAGGACCATGTTATAGATGCGGAGGTGATCATTTTATCAGAGAATGTACATTACCAAACCCACCACCATCACAGCAAGTCTCGGAAGGATATTGTAGTGATTGTGGTAAAGAGCACCTTTTCAGAGATTGCTCCAAAAACCCCAACAAAGTTAACCCGAACGTGCAGATCAATGTGATAGAAGTGATAGAGTCATTAGGGAGTGACAAGGAGTACACCGTGCCATTGAAAGCAATAACAAGAGCTAAAGCTAGAGAGACCCCAGAAAAAACTGGAGAGAATAATCAAGTTGACAGAGGAGTGAATATACCTACACCTCAAATAGCTGAAGACTCGGAGGAGCCTAGAAAAAGTGTCACAAGTAAACGAACATAAAGATGGAAGATTCGTAGAGATAGGATGAAGGAAAAGAAACTACAACAAAAGAAGGAGGATGAAAAGAATGAACAAGGTCAAGAAGAAAAACATAAACTTGAAGGAGAAAATCTGAAAGGAAAGTATAAAAAAGAGGAGGTAGGATAAGAATGAACAAGGTCAAGAAGAAAAACATAAACTTGAAGGAGAAAATCTGAAAGGAAAGTATAAAAAAGAGGAGGTAGGATCAGTTTTAGCAGATCCCATGTCGGAAGAGTTAGCCATGTGGATTCAGGCGTACCAGGCACGAATAAGAGCAGGACCAACCATTGAACAACAAGAAAAGGAATACCCTAGAGGTGACTTAGAGAAAGAAAGGTTGGAGATATGCAAAAAATTAATTGAAGTAGCTCAACAGACCCTAGAAAAACCTGTTCTTCGATTACCCAATTCACGAATTCCCGAAAAGGAATTCCAAGAGTGTGTCATCCCTAATGATCCCGAGGAAGGAAAGGACGGTGAGACATGTAATGGAAATTACTGCGAGGATAAAAAAGAAGGATCCGTTGTCCCCGAAGTAGATGGGGAATAGCCTAAAGACTTGTGGGCAAGAGTCCAAGAAGATAGATGGAAGAAAGTGGAAGGAATTGAACCACCCTTTGAGGAGTTAGAAGCAGAAGGTGAACTGGAAGACTCAATACTTGAGCTGAATTCAGAAGGATTATTACAATTTGACAAGAGCAACAAGGAGGATGACAGTGTGAAGGTTTTGCCAAATTACACAGGGGAATACGAACATAATTCTAAATTATACTGCATTCCCTCAATAAGGAAAAAAGAGCAGAACCCATCAATCCAAACATCGGACATCATATGACATCTTAGAAAGGTAAAAATCCCTTGTACTCTGACATTAAAAAACTTTTGAAGATAAAACTGTTGGTGCATTTTGCCCAAGCCTACATGCTTGATATGCTTGATATTATCCTCATTTGTAAGTCACATGAGTAGTCATGTGAACACCTCTTGTAAAAGAGTACATTTTATCTCTTGTAAATGGAAAAAGAAAAAAGTAAAAGGATGGCTTACCTCATCCATGATGTAAAAGCAAATTCGTGGCTCCAACTACCAAAATCACGAATTTTTGAGCTGAGGGAATCTCTCCTAACTTTGGGGATCACTTTTAGGTGGAGCCATTCGAATTTGCTTTCAAAACTCCCTCCAAGAATTGCTATAAAAGGAGCAAGAAGGAAGAGGCGATTAGCAAGCCTTGTACGTGACCACTTCATATCATTTTGTAGAGATTGAAGAGCTTACTCCATAGCTCTATCATTCTACTCCCATTGTGCAAAGATTCATTGCCAATGTGGTTGTAATCATATGTGAATCTATACATTTATTATCATCTACCTCTCTGTTTTGTTCTCTGCTATACTCACTCAGAGCAGTGACTTCAGAAGGTCATATCTCGAGTTTTAGTGAACTTTTTTCAGTGATTTAAAGTGCGTTGGATAGCTCTTACTGTCTAGTTTCTACCTAAAAATTTTCAAGGTCATTGGATTTATACTTTTGGAGATATCTGCATTTTACTGCTTACTGGTCTATCTCTGCAGAGCCCCGAGAATTGTGGGAATGTTCCAGAACTTGATGAAACTTGTTCTCAGTGCTCAGTCCATCATTTGAAGTGTTTTAACTTGGAATAGGAAGCTTGCTAAGTCTATTTGCTATGCCCAAAAGGAATTTTTCTAATTCCTTCCAGGTTGAGAGCACTGTTCATTTTTTCTAGCAGGTGTATGTCCAAAAATAGCAAGTTTTGGGAGCTAGTCATTTCGCAACTTGTCGGTCTTGACTTAAACTTTTGGGATACATGTTCCAAAGTACTTGGCTGATATTTTGGTGGATTTAGGAAGCTCAAAGGGTCTACTAATCAACTCTGAAGTCTCAGTTGGCTGGTGTGAAGCTGGTTGTAGCGGCACCTACTCATCTTTGGATTGCATCCACCATCTCTCTTCACAGTGGTATCAGAGCATAGTCAAGCAACATGGGAGATGGATTTCCATCAACAATTGACAAATTGGATCGAAACAACTACCCGGCATGGTCTCTAAGGATGGAGGCTTACCTTCAAGGGAGGAATCTATATGGATTCATATCCGGAGATGAAGCAATGCCAACCATGAGGAACAAAGGGCAACCATCACATGAAGAAGTGGAAGGACTTTCGAATTGGTGTTCAAAGGATGCACTTGCAAGGTCCTATATTCTAAACTCAATCTCTGATTTTCTTTTACCTCATGTCAAGGGATGCAAGACATCAAGAGAAACCTGGAATGCACTTGCTTCTTTCTTCTCTTCCAACACTCGAGCAAGGAAGAACCAATTGTGGATGGAGTTCACAACAATGAAGAAAAGCCCGAAGCAAAATGTGACTGATTATGTCACAAAGATGAAGGAGATTTCCGACCAACTTGGAAGCATTGGAGAGGTAATTGAAGAGGAGCAAATCATAAGACAAATCATGAATGGAATCAAAGCAGACGACAAGTGGGAGTCATTCACAACAGCCATGGATTTATACATGGATATGCATGTACCCGACCTCAACACACTCATGGGCCAACTCTTCACTCATGAAGCAAAGATTAGCAAAGGTGGTGAGTCCTCAAGAGGTAATCAAACTTCTGCCTTATATTCTGATAAAGCTAAGGTCAAGGACAAGTCAAAGAATAGAAAGAATGAAGATGAAGGAAGCTCTTTCCAAGCAAACTTTGCAGGTAGAGGACGAGCTAGAGGAAGAGGCAGAAGTGGAAAGCAAGGCAGGGGGAGATTCCAATCATCTCAACCTTGCAACATATGTGGCTTATCTAACCATACTACTGAAGAATGTTTCAGGAACCCGAGGAACTCAAGAGGAAGAGGATTCAATAGAGGTGGCTATGGATCAAATAGAGGCAGGTACAATGGAGGCTACAACAACAACTACTACAACAACAATTACAACAACAACAACAACTATCAAAGTGGCCATAGAGGAAGAAGAGATTACAATAACTATGCAGAGGACCAAAGTCAAGAAGATTCATTATTGATTATGAATCTATCAACAAAGAAGGGTAAGGATGATGATCACATATTTTACATTGATTCGGGATGCTCGAACCATGTAGCAGGAAATGTGGCTTTACTTTCTGATTTGGAAGATCCTCATAACAAGCATGAAGTGCAGACAGGAGATGACACAAAGCACTCAGTGGAGAAGATAGGTAATGTGAAGACATCAGATGGGAATATGAACCTCTTAAGCAAAGTCTTGTATGTCCCTACAATTACCAAAAATTTAATAAGTGTTGGACAGATTGTTGAAAAAGGATTGCAGGTTAGATTCAATCGATTTGGAGCATATGTTGAAGACCCAAGGCAAGGCTTTCGAAGGATTGCCAAAGGAGAAAAGACAGGAAGGCTTTTCACTTTTGAAGTGGAAGATACAAAGAACATAGCTTTGTTTAGCTATGGATCTCAAACTCTAACAGAGTTGGAGATATGGCACAAAAGGCTTGCTCACATTGGTGAGAGGACACTCAAACAGATTTGCAGGGACCAAAGTGTACTTGGTTTGCCTAATATCACAAGGCAACACATGATTTATAAGTATGAAGCTTGTCAACTCGGCAAGGCTCATAGACAACCTTTCAATAAGAAAGGATATATGTATCAAAATCCTTTGGATCTAGTGCACACGGATGTGTGGGGTCCAAGTAAGGAGCCATCTATATCAGGCTCAAGATATTATGTGTCTTTCATAGATGATTGTAGCAGGTGGACCATTCTGTTTTTCATGAAGCACAAGGATGAAGTGTTTAATTGCTTTAAGAAGTATATTGCTCTTGTTGAAAATCAAACAGGTAGGACTTTGAAAAGACTCAGATCAGATGGTGGAGGAGAATACTTCTCTTCTGAATTTGATGCCTTCTTGCATGAAAGAGGCATTAAAAGGGAAGTCACTACAAGGTATACACCTGAACTCAATGGTGTAGCAGAGAGGAGGAATAGAGCTATCGTCGAAGCTGCAAGGTCCATGCTCAACGAAAAGGGATTGCCGAACTACCTATGGGCAGAGGCTGTGTCGACAGCCACATATCTCATAAATAGACTTCCATCTAAGTCACTAGATGGAACCACTCCATATGAAGTGTGGAATGGAAGAAGACCTAGTCTAGAGCATTGTAAAATCTTTGGATGCTTAGCCTATGCTCACATTCCTTCTCAAGTAAGAGGGAAATTGGATCCCAAGGCAGAGAAGTGTGTATTCATTGGTTATGATCAAAACCAAAAAGGATATAGATTGTACAATCCAACCAATAAAGGATTTTCTGTGAGTAGAGATGTAATTTTTGATGAAAACAAATCATGGTTTGATGATGACAGGAAAGTGAAGCTGCCATATGACTTGGATGAAGATTTTCCATCACTTCAACCAAAGGAGCCAAAGCAGATTGAAGAAAGTGATTCGGAGATTGACCTAGAAGACTTGGAAAGACTAAAGCTATGGAAGAACAAAGGTAAAGCAAAGATGCAGGATGCTACATATGGACCCGAGAGCTCACATCAACCACTTAGAAGGTCTTCGAGGGAGAAGAAGAAACCAGAGAGGTTTGGTTATGATACTTCTTTGGTCACCAAGCACTCAATCTACATTGCAAAGGATTCAACCAATGAAGAACCTACCACATTCGAAGAAGCACAAAGCAAGAAAGCTTGGAGAGATGCAATGGATGAAGAAATGGAAGCCTTGAAGGAGAATGACACTTGGGAGCTTGTACCTAACAAGCCATCTATGAAGATAATCGGATCTCGATGGATATACAAAATCAAGAGGAATCCAGATGGAAGTATAAATAGACACAAAGCAAGGTTAGTTGCTAAAGGGTTTGCTCAAACCCATGGTATTGATTATGAGGAGACTTTCTCTCCTGTTGTAAAAATGCCTACAATTAGGGTTCTCATAAGTCTTGCTGCATCTAGAAATTGGAATCTTTATCAACTTGATGTAAAGAATGCTTTCTTGAATGGATGGATTTCTGAGGAAGTGTATATGGCACAACCTCCTGGATATGAGGATGCACATCATCCTAACTATGTATGCAAACTAAAGAAAGCTTTGTATGGATTGAAGCAAGCTCCAAGAGCTTGGAATTTCAGATTGGTTACTTATTTGCAGGACCAAGGATTCAAAGCTAGCAAGGCGGATACCTCTTTGTTCATAAAGAGGAATGGATCTGAAGTGATCTATTTATGTGTGTATGTTGATGATATTATTATCACAGGCAATGATCTTGAAGGAATCAAACAGGTAAAGAGTCAAATGAAGGAGGAGTTCAAAATAAGTGACCTCGGACCACTCACTTATTTTCTTGGATTGGAGTTGATCTACACAGATTCAGGTATATACATCACACAAAGGAAGTATGTCCATGACATGCTCGTCAAGTTCAAGATGGAAAATACAAAGTGTGCAGGTACACCTATGGAGCAAAATCATAAGCTTAGTGCTTATGAAGGAGAGCCAATTGAAGACATCACAAGCTATCAAAGCTTGGTTGGAAGTTTGAACTATGCAACACTCACAAGGGTGGATATATGCTATAGTGTTAGCATATTGAGTCAGTTTATGCATAAGCCGAGAAGACCACATATGGAAGCGGCCAAGCGAGTCCTCAAGTATCTAAAGGGGACCATGAATGAAGGTTTGTTTTATTCATTTACTTCAGATATTGAGCTAAAGGTCTACTCAGATGCAGATTGGGCCGGATCTAAAGATGATAGAAGAAGCACATCAGGGTATATATCATTTGCAGGTTCAAAAATCATTTCTTGGTCATCGAAGAAGCAACCAACCGTGGCATTATCTTCTACTGAAGCTGAATATAGAGGTTTGGCTAATGCAACTCAAGAAATCATGTGGTTAAAATCTTTGTACACAGATCTTGGACTTCATTCTTCAACACCTCACATTTTTGGTGACAACACAAGCTCACTACATCTAGCAGCTAATCCGGTATACCATGCTAGAACCAAGCATATTGAAGTCCACTACCATTATGTAAGGGAGAAGCTAATGAGCAAGGATATTCAACTATCCTACGTCTCTACAGATATGCAATGTGCAGACATGTTGACGAAAGCTCTTGATGGTACGAAATTAAGTAGATTCAAGTTGATGATTGGTTTGCAGGAAATCAAGGACAATTGAAGACTTATTTGGAGGCCAAGCATGTTAGGCTTGAGGGGGAGCTGTTGGTGCATTTTGCCCAAGCCTACATGCTTGATATGCTTGATATTATCCTCATTTGTAAGTCACATGAGTAGTCATGTGAACACCTCTTGTAAAAGAGTACATTTTATCTCTTGTAAATGGAAAAAGAAAAAAGTAAAAGGATGGCTTACCTCATCCATGATGTAAAAGCAAATTCGTGGCTCCAACTACCAAAATCACGAATTTTTGAGCTGAGGGAATCTCTCCTAACTTTGGGGATCACTTTTAGGTGGAGCCATTCGAATTTGCTTTCAAAACTCCCTCCAAGAATTGCTATAAAAGGAGCAAGAAGGAAGAGGCGATTAGCAAGCCTTGTACGTGACCACTTCATATCATTTTGTAGAGATTGAAGAGCTTACTCCATAGCTCTATCATTCTACTCCCATTGTGCAAAGATTCATTGCCAATGTGGTTGTAATCATATGTGAATCTATACATTTATTATCATCTACCTCTCTGTTTTGTTCTCTGCTATACTCACTTAGAGCAGTGACTTCAGAAGGTCATATCTCGAGTTTTACTGAACTTTTTTCAGTGATTTAAAGTGCGTTGGATAGCTCTTACTGTCTAGTTTCTACCTAAAAATTTTCAAGGTCATTGGATTTATACTTTTGGAGATATCTGCATTTTACTGCTTACTGGTCTATCTCTGCAGAGCCCCGAGAATTGTGGGAATGTTCCAGAACTTGATGAAACTTGTTCTCAGTGCTCAGTCCATCATTTGAAGTGTTTTAACTTGGAATAGGAAGCTTGCTAAGTCTATTTGCTATGCCCAAAAGGAATTTTTCTAATTCCTTCCAGGTTGAGAGCACTGTTCATTGTTTCCAGCAGGTGTATGTCCAAAAATAGCAAGTTTTGGGAGCTAGTCATTTCGCAACTTGTCGGTCTTGACTTAAACTTTTGGGATACATGTTCCAAAGTACTTGGCTGATATTTTGGTGGATTTAGGAAGCTCAAAGGGTCTACTAATCAACTCTGAAGTCTCAGTTGGCTGGTGTGAAGCTGGTTGTAGCGGCACCTACTCATCTTTGGATTGCATCCACCATCTCTCTTCACAAAAACCACATTTGAAGGAGAAGCTAACCAGTCAATGGGAGACCAAGTGAGAAGAGAAGGAGAAGCCTGATGAAGTGACCACAGTCAAAATCCCAGTCGATAAGGTTGGAGATTTCAGCGAGGGAGATGAAGGAAACACATGCCTTCCAATTACTTATAGGGGTTACACCACTAAAGCTATCTCAGATTCTCGAGCTGGAGTAGGAATCGCTACTAAAGAAATATGGGAGAAATGGGGAAAACCAGCTTTAAGACCAACAGGCATGAAGATACAAATGGCAGATGGACACACTACATGACCCTTGGGATTATTAGAAAGAGTAACTTTTACTACCTACCGAGTTGAATTCGAGCACACCTTAGCGATCTGTCAATTTGAAAGGGCTAGTAATTATGAGATGATACTTGGAAGACCCTTCATGAGACAGCTGAAAGTAGTGCAAGATTGGGGAAAAGACGTGGTATACTCACAACATGAAGGAACCACGAGGAGAATAAATCTCCACACATACACGTATCAAGATGTTCCCCCCTTGCAATGGAATTTGATTCATAAGGAGGAAGACGATCAGTCCATTCACAGTATAGGTTCAAGTAACCAATCTTGGATGAACAAAGACACTCATCTATTTGGATATGCCAGGCAACTAAAAAGGAAAAGGAAAGAAAGAAAGGATGGCAGCAAAGGCAAGGAGTTGCTAGGTCGGTACAAGATCCAACTACATGCCTCAAATATTCCTGGATGAAGAATTTGAACCTCATGGTTGGATGGAGAGTTTAGCCACTCTCGATGTACGTGTGAATGAGGAAGTGATAACCATGAATGAATGCATTGACGAGGAAGGATACGACGCAAGTCTATATGTGGTAGTTCTTATAGAGGCCGAAGAAGGAGAAGTAATTGAAAAAGAATGGAAGGAGGATTATGAGAGCATTGAAATGGAGCATGAACAAATGGAAACAGAAAGTGGAAATCAAGGATTAAGTGTCATAACTAATGAATTAAATCAAGAAAGGACACAGGAAGAAGATCTTGGGTTAGATAGAGGAAAAGATGACGGAGAAAATAGGCCTCAAGATCAATTCGAAGTGCTCGCTCACTTCAAAAAATATGAAGTAGAAGAGAGGAAAATTGCTATTCAAATGCCTAAACTAGAAGCACAACCAAGAATAGCATATGAAAACAAAGAACAGACCAAGAAAATACTAGTAACCTTAGAGGAAGGAGAAGAACAATTGACTTTTATAAGACAAGATGTCTCAATGAAAGAAGAGCAAGAGTTAATACTACTCATAAGAGAATATAGGGATGTCTTTGCATGAACATATAAGGATTTAAAAGGAGTAGATCCTTCTATTTGTGTCCATAGAATCCCTATGACATCCGAAGCCAAACCTTCCAAACAAAGACCATACACATATAACAATGTGTACTCAGCAAAAATTAAGGAAGAGATAGATGAGTTGTTAGATGTTGGGTTCATTTATGAGATCGAACACACGGAATGGATGTCACCTTTGGTGGTCGTGCCAAAGAAGAATGGCAAGTTAAGGGTATGCATTAATTTGAAAAAGGTAAAAGCTGCCACCATAAGAGATAGTTACCCATTACCCATCACTAATCAACTTTTGGAAAGAGTGGCAGGGAAGGAAGTTTATAGTTTTCTCGACGGCTTTTTAGGGTATAATCAAGTAGCAATTGCTCCTGAGGACCAACATAAAATAGCCTTTGCAACTGAATGGGGAGTGTACGCTTTTAGGGTTATGCCTTTTTGGTCTAACCAATGCCCCAGCTACTTTCCAGAGATTGATGTGCCATGTATTCAAGGAGTTCTTAAGGAAGAGCATGGAGGTATACGTGGATGATTTATGCACTTATTCAGCCATATGATCAGAACATATCCCTGAAGTAGGAAAGATTTTTGCCAAATGTTGACAATATAGAGTATGTCTCAATCCATAAAAGTGTGTCTTCATGGTTCCACAAGGAAAAGTATTAGGACACATTGTCTCTAAAAATGGAATTTCCACAAATGAAGACAAATTCAAGGTAATTCTGGATTTGCCGAGACCAAAGAGTGCTAAGGAAGTGCAAGCATTTATGGGACAGTGCAGATACTAAAGTACATTTATACATATGTATGCCATAATTTCTAGATCTCTTTATGCATTTTGGACAGAAGAATGTGAAAACGCCTTTAACGAATTAAAGAATCGATTAAGTTCAGCACCAATCCTTCGAGTACCAAATTGGAACAAACCATTTCACATTCACGTAGATGCTTCCAAGTTCGCCAGTGGTTGCATATTAGCTCAACCTACAGATACAAGGAAGTTAGACCACCCTATAGCCTATGCCAGTAGACAATTGAATCAAGCGGAGCGCAATTATACCATGACTGAGAGAGAGGGTTTAGGGATGGTGTACGTAGTGAAGAAGTTTAGACACTACCTTTTAGCAAACAAATTCAAATTCTTCATTGATCATCAAGCTCTACTGTACTTAGTCAATAAGCCCTATAATACAGGACGACTAGTACATTGGTTTCTATTGTTGATGGAATTTGATTTTGAAGTAGTAGTCAAGAAAGGGAATACGCACATTAGAGCAGATCACTTGTCGAGAATGACACATGGAGAACCCCACCACAGGAGTACCGGATGATCTGCCAGATAGCTATCTATTTAATCTCGAAGTATGTCCCCAATGGGCAGAAACGTTGATCCCTATACTCACATATGGACCTAAACATTGGATCACACCAAACCGAAACCAAGATCTATGGAAGACTAAAAACCTTCATATCATTGCTGAGGATTAAGTGTCATAACTAATGAATTAAATCAAGAAAGGACACAGGAAGAAGAGCTTGGGTTAGATAGAGGAAAAGATGACGGAGAAAACAGGCCTCAAGATCAATTCGAAGTGCTCGCTCACTTCAAAAAATATGAAGTAGAAGAGAGGAAAATTGCTATTCAAATGCCTAAACGAGAAGCACAACCAAGAATAGCATATGACAACAAAGAACAGACCAAGAAAATACTAGTAACCTTAGAGGAAGGAGAAGAACAATGTACTTTTATAAGACAAGATGTCTCAATGAAAGAAGAGCAAGAGTTAATACTACTCATAAGAGAATATAGGGATGTCTTTGCATGAACATATAAGGATTTAAAAGGAGTAGATCCTTCTATTTGTGCCCATAGAATCCCTATGACATCCGAAGCCAAACCTTCCAAAAAAAGAGCATACACATATAACGATGTGTACTCAGCAAAAATTAAGGAAGAGATAGATGAGTTGTTAGATGTTGGGTTCATTTATGAGATCGAACACACGGAATGGGTGTCACCTTTGGTGGTCGTGCCAAAGAAGAATGGCAAGTTAAGGGTATGCATTAATTTGAAAAAGGTAAAAGCTGCCACCATAAGAGATAGTTACCCATTACCCATCACTAATCAACTTTTGGAAAGAGTGGCAGGGAAGGAAGTTTATAGTTTTCTCGACGGCTTTTTAGGGTATAATCAAGTAGCAATTGCTCCTGAGGACCAACATAAAATAGCCTTTGCAACTGAATGGGGAGTGTACGCTTTTAGGGTTATGCCTTTTGGTCTAACCAATGCCCCAGCTACTTTCCAGAGATTGATGTGCCATGTATTCAAGGAGTTCTTAAGGAAGAGCATGGAGGTATACGTGGATGATTTATGCACTTATTCAGCGATAAGATCAGAACATATCCCTGAAGTAGGAAAGATTTTTGCCAAATGTTGACAATATAGAGTATGTCTCAATCCATAAAAGTGCGTCTGCATGGTTCCACAAGGAAAAGTATTAGGACACATTGTCTCTAAAAATGGAGTTTCCACAAATGAAGACAAATTCAAGGTAATTCTGGATTTGCCGAGACCAAAGAGTGCTAAGGAAGTGCAAGCATTTATGGGACAGTGCAGATACTAAAGTAGATTTATACATATGTATGCCATAATTTCTAGATCTCTTTATGCATTTTGGACAGAAGAATGTGAAAACGCCTTTAACGAATTAAAGAATCGATTAAGTTCAGCACCAATCCTTCGAGTACCAAATTGGAACAAACCATTTCACATTCACGTAGATGCTTCCAAGTTCGCCACTGGTTGCATATTAGCTCAACCTACAGATACAAGGAAGTTAGACCACCCTATAGCCTATGCCAGTAGACAATTGAATCAAGCGGAGCGCAATTATACCACGACTGAGAGAGAGGGTTTAGGGATGGTGTACGTAGTGAAGAAGTTTAGACACTACCTTTTAGCAAACAAATTCAAATTCTTCATTGATCATCAAGCTCTACTGTACTTAGTCAATAAGCCCTATAATACAGGACGACTAGTACGATGGTTTCTATGTTGATGGAATTTGATTTTGAAGTAGTAGTCAAGAAAGGGAATACGCACATTAGAGCAGATCACTTGTCGAGAATGACACATGGAGAACCCCACCACAGGAGTACCGGATGATCTGCCAGATAGCTATCTATTTAATCTCGAAGTATGTCCCCAATGGGCAGAAACGTTGATCCCTATACTCACATATGGACCTAAACATTGGATCACACCAAACCGAAACCAAGATCTATGGAAGACTAAAAACCTTCATATCATTGCTGAGGATTAAGTGTCATAACTAATGAATTAAATCAAGAAAGGACACAGGAAGAAGAGCTTGGGTTAGATAGAGGAATAGATGACGGAGAAAACAGGCCTCAAGATCAATTCGAAGTGCTCGCTCACTTCAAAAAATATGAAGTAGAAGAGAGGAAAATTGCTATTCAAATGCCTAAACGAGAAGCACAACCAAGAATAGCATATGACAACAAAGAACAGACCAAGAAAATACTAGTAACCTTAGAGGAAGGAGAAGAACAATGTACTTTTATAAGGCAAGATGTCTCAATGAAAGAAGAGCAAGAGTTAATACTACTCATAAGAGAATATAGGGATGTCTTTGCATGACATATAAGGATTTAAAAGGAGTAGATCCTTCTATTTGTGCCCATAGAATCCCTATGACATCTGAAGCCAAACCTTCCAAACAAAGACCATACACATATAACGATGTGTACTCAGCAAAAATTAAGGAAGAGATAGATGAGTTGTTAGATGTTGGGTTCATTTATGAGATCGAACACACGGAATGGGTGTCACCTTTGGTGGTCGTGCCAAAGAAGAATGGCAAGTTAAGGGTATGCATTAATTTGAAAAAGGTAAAAGCTGCCACCATAAGAGATAGTTACCCATTACCCATCACTAATCAACTTTTGGAAAGAGTGGCAGGGAAGGAAGTTTATAGTTTTCTCGACGGCTTTTTAGGGTATAATCAAGTAGCAATTGCTCCTGAGGACCAACATAAAATAGCCTTTGCAACTGAATGGGGAGTGTACGCTTTTAGGGTTATGCCTTTTGGTCTAACCAATGCCCCAGCTACTTTCCAGAGATTGATGTGCCATGTATTCAAGGAGTTCTTAAGGAAGAGCATGGAGGTATACGTGGATGATTTATGCACTTATTCAGCCATATGATCAGAACATATCCCTAAAGTAGGAAAGATTTTTGCCAAATGTTGACAATATAGAGTATGTCTCAATCCATAAAAGTGCGTCTTCATGGTTCCACAAGGAAAAGTATTAGGACACATTATCTCTAAAAATGGAATTTCCACAAATGAAGACAAATTCAAGGTAATTCTGGATTTGCCGAGACCAAAGAGTGCTAAGGAAGTGCAAGCATTTATGGGATAGTGCAGATACTAAAGTAGATTTATACATATGTATGCCATAATTTCTAGATCTCTTTATGCATTTTGGACAGAAGAATGTGAAAACGCCTTTAACGAATTAAAGAATCGATTAAGTTCAGCACCAATCCTTCGAGTACCAAATTGGAACAAACCATTTCACATTCACGTAGATGCTTCCAAGTTCGCCAGTGGTTGCATATTAGCTCAACCTACAGATACAAGGAAGTTAGACCACCCTATAGCCTATGCCAGTAGACATTTGAATCAAGCGGAGCGCAATTATACCACGACTGAGAGAGAGGGTTTAGGGATGGTATACGTAGTGAAGAAGTTTAGACACTACCTTTTAGCAAACAAATTCAAATTCTTCATTGATCATCAAGCTCTACTGTACTTAGTCAATAAGCCCTATAATACAGGACGACTAGTACGATGGTTTCTATTGTTGATGGAATTTGATTTTGAAGTAGTAGTCAAGAAAGGGAATACGCACATTAGAGCAGATCACTTGTCGAGAATGACACATGGAGAACCCCACCACAGGAGTACCGGATGATCTGCCAGATAGCTATCTATTTAATCTCGAAGTATGTCCCCAATGGGCAGAAACGTTGATCCCTATAGTCACATATGGACCTAAACATTGGATCACACCAAACCGAAACCAAGATCTATGGAAGACTAAAAACCTTCATATCATTGCTGGAAGTTTATATCATCAAGACTGAAGTGGATTACTCATGAGATGCGTGGAAGATGAGGAACAAGAAATGTGGCTTCAAAAGGCACATGTAAATCAATGGAAGACTTATTTAAATGCGAATGGAACATGGAAAATACTAAAGAGATTAGGCATATATTGACCAACCATGCAGGGGGATACACATAACTATGTATCAGCCTGCCCAACTTGTCAAGAACGGAATCCAAAAGAGAACTCTACTCTATGCTACTCCACAGTAGCACCAAGATGGAGCATGCCTCTGGTAAAGTTCTTGAAGACCCAATAGTACCCAGAAGGAGCCACTCTAGCAAGGAAACGTGCACTCATAGAAAAAAGCAAGGACGATGCTCTCATAGGAAAACAACTCTTCAAGCGAGGTAGAGACAATCATTTACGAATGTGCATTCATGAGGATGAGTATCTTGCTGTGTTAGAGATGGCACATACAGGAGCTGTAGGAGGACATTTTTCTGCAGATAAAACTGCAAAAATGATTCTCTTTGTTGGAATGTGGTGGCCAAATCTACATCAAGATGCAACCACGTATGTTTAACGATGTGATACCTGCCAACGAACGAAATATCCTATTACAAGAGATGAAATGCCGCTGAAAGCCATGATGAGTTCCAAAGCCTTTAGTAAATGGGGAATAGACTTCATAGGACCTATTAGCCCACCAGCTAAGGGATCCCATGCTGAGTACATAATCGTAGCCACAAACTATTTGACCAAGTGGGTGGAAGCCAAAGCAACCAAGAAAAATGATGCGAGGACTACGGCCAAGTTTCTCTTTGAGAATGTATTCACTAGATTTGGATTGCCTATAGAAATTGTGAGTGATAGAGGCACACACTTTGTGAATGAAGTGATAGAAGCCCTACTGAATGAATTCTTAAATCAGCCCCATATCACCCACAAGCCAACGGACAGGCCCAAAGTTCAAACAAAATCTTGTGTACAGTCCTCACTAAAATTGTGAACAATGGTAGATCTGATTGGGATAAGCAATTACATTATGCTTTATGGGCATTCAGAGTAGCCTACAAAACAGCCATAGGAACTACTCCTTTTAACATAGTGTACGGATAGAATGCCATCCTTCCAATTGATTTCTTACTACCCACTTTCAGAGTAGCAACAACTTACAAGTGGACTGGACCTGAATTATCAGCTCAATTGGATCAAATAGAAAAGTTACATGAAACTAGGTTACAAGCGATAGCAAGGATTTATGCTGCTAAAAGGCGACAGAAGGCCTATTTTGATGCGCATATTAAAGATAAAAACTTGAAGGAAGGAGATTTGGTTTTGGTTTATACTTTGAAGCAACATGCTAAGAAACTGCAAAAAAGAGGATATGGCCCATTGATCATCAATCGTATATCTACCAGCGGAGCTATCATCTTAGCAACCCTAGATGGAGAAGTATTGCCTAACTATATCAGTGGTTGCCGAGTGAAAAATATTTAGAGCCATTGACTGAAGAGATAATGTCACGACTAATAACGGGTAAAAATAGGCGCATAGAGGAGGAAAGAATACGAGAAGAGGCCAGACAAGAAGTTCTAGAATAAATTAGGAAACGAAAGGAGTAGATGAGAGAGAGAGAGAGACGAGAGATATCAACAAGGAGAGGAACTCATCCCAATGGCTAACTTTAGAGCCACTGAAAACCTAGGAGAGCAAATAAAACAACCTTATTTGAACTTGCGTGCTGGAACAGAAGAGTACCACTTAGTGGATGCTCTCATTGACACAGGAGCAGCCATGAGTTGTATCCAATTTTCATTGACCGAGAAACTCAAGGAAGAACTACAACCCTCTAAGGCACAGCTGATAGGAATAGGAGGAAAAGTTACTCAATGTATTGGTGAGATTACATTACCTCTAGATCTCAGAAACAACACAATGGAATAAAAACTCTTAGTATGTCATGATCAGGACTTATTAGAAGAGATCGTGTTAGGTCAAGATTGGATATATGAGTATGAAGTGACTATTCAATTGGCCCTAGGATACATCTCGGCCAAGATAGGACATCGTGAGGTATTCAGCATGTTGGATGAACGACAAGTCAAAGCCAAATGTATAGACCCAAGAGATCACTCAAACGAGCGCGATGATGAATGCATGTATACTCACAGTGTGGAAACCCCTCCACCAAGTACTTCTTGTGAGAATGCACCAAATCTTGCTCTCACACAATCTTCTGAGCCAGTAAATCACCAAATTAGTGTCTTAGCCAATAAAAGCCTTAGTGAGCAACCAAGCACAAGAGGGAACATTGAGAAGGACTATCAAAAACCTGCACACATTAGGACATACCCCATTCCTTACACTAGACAGGCGTGGATCAAAAAACATCAAGTGACAGCATATCTTCAACAACAGAACTGCTCTCGACATCGGAAACAACAACATAATAAGAATGCAAGTCACATTTGAACACCCAGGTCCACCAAGGATCACAAAAATATGGATACCGAAGAAGGTGATAACTGCACAGCCGGCCCGAACGCAAATATGGATTCCCAAGTCAGGTGCCCAAGTAACACTCATCAAAAAGGACAAGTCAAGAAATATGGAGAATCAGTATGATCTAAAGGCAAAACAACGAAAGATGAACAACAACAGAACAGAGCAGGAGCCTACATACGCAATAAAAATCATTCAACGATTCAAAAAGCAGACAAAGCAGAAGTACAACATGAGAGGCACTACATTCTCCAGGAATGTTGGGAAGACAGGAGTAAAGCAGATTTGGAGGCCAACGGGCAAGACAATCTGTATGCATCAATCAAGTAATTTGAGTTGCACACATTTGGAGTCACAAGAATCCAAAGTATGCATAATAGGGCCACATTACAAGGCCAAGCATTCGACACATTCTTCTTCTACTACAGGATAGTGAAGCACATTTCCCTCTTGGGGAATAGGAGAGCACTTATAAATAATCCAAAAGAAAATGACTGATGATTCAATAACCGCTTCAGCTATGAACTAACTTTTCTATTTTTCTTTCAGACACAAACATAAAAACAATATAAATAAGTATGAAAAGTCCCAGGTATTACCTTTCTCACACCCACGGGGAAGGGATGAAACAATTCACTCAGAGAGTTGTTGTTGGCATCATATGGGAAGAAGCAAGTACGCGCATGCATGCAGATCTAGCACTAAGGCAACCCATTAAATTTTTCCAATCCTTACATTAGTATAAAAGTGATTCTCATCACTGACAACCATTGTAAATACCATTTCATCTCTTTGAAGCTCCATTTTGTGCAAGCCGAGAGTCCTCAAGCTTGGGGAGCCTTAGAAGTAATTGCCAACCAATTTTCATATTTTTTAGACCTCGTATGAGCCCTCAAATAAGCCTTGGAACCTAATTTTTAACTAGGCCAGACACTAGGTCTGGACAGGGCCAAAGCTAGTCAAAAACTATAAATAGAGCTAGAGAGCTCATTTCTGAGGCTAGCTTCTTGTAGTTTTGAACTTGTATGAGAACTTGGTTGTAATAGAAGTGATTCCATTGTCTTACTCTCTTTGTTCTTGTTGTGTGTGCACGTGTGTGTATGTGTGTGCATGTTGGTGTGCTTCTCACTCACGCATTTGTGCCTTCACTTGCTCGAGGTCTTCATACCATCCTCATGTCTTCCCGGATTGACATTAAAGGAGGTGCTACTCATCACTGAGCTACACCAAATTTTGGCGCCGTTGCCGGGGATTCGAGCTTTGAGGACGAGCGTGTGATGGTAAGACGCAGAGAGGACGCCTTGGAATGGTAAGTAGTAGGTAAATTTCTTGCTTTTTTCTCCATCTTCGTCTGCATCTCCTTCTCCACTTCCATCTCCTTCTCTACTTCATATTCCTTCTTTCATTCCATTCTCCTCATTTGCTTTGTGCGAGTTTGAGAGAGAGCGAGTGTGTGTTCTTGTTTTTGTGTGTTTTTGGATGATTCTTGCAGGTTGCAGCATCCTCACCATCTCCAGCAAGCTCAGCAAGTACATCTTTTCTTTGCGCAAGCCCCGAGGCGTCAAGCTCGAGCTATCACGACACACCAAAAAATTGACCCTATCACGATTCTGAGTGCACCACGACATTGCGTAGGCTGAGAGCTCCTAGAATCACTAGCCAGATCAAAAAAATTCACCATATCCCGGTCTATCGCGACACACCGAGGTATCGTGACACACCCCTCTATCGCGACACACCTATCTATCGCCACACACCCACCTATCGTGACACATCGACCTATCGCGACACACCCGTCTATCGCGACACACCGACCTATCGCGACACTCAGAGGTATCGCGACACACCGAGGTATCGCGACACACCCGTCTATCGCGACACACTCGTCTATCGCGACACACCCACCTATCGCGACACATCGACCTATCGTGACACACCCACCTATCGTGACACAACCATCTATCGTGACACACCCATCTATCGTGACACATCGACCTGAGCTATCATGATACACTGGCCTCACGAATAATTTTTTGGAGTGTAATAATTGATTGATTGACTTGGGATAATTTTTTGGGCTTGATTTCTAACACTTTGGGACTACCTTAGAGCCTTAAAGTGGGAAAAATACTGAGAAAATCATAAAAATTCTAGAACCCTGAGAGCATGTTTATGCCTGAACTGTCATAACTTCCTCATACGAAATCCGTTCGGAGTGATCTTAGGCTTGTTGGAAAGCTCGTGGGGAGTACTATTATTAGGGTATTTTGAAGTTGATCATACCTTGGGGTAGGAAAGTTGGGGAATCTTTAGGATTGTCTTCCACAAAGCCAAAGAACAAGTTGATCTCTGAATTGAATGAATGAAATTGGTCTGTCGTGTTCTTTAAATTGAAATCTTGAGCTAACATTGGGACTTTTACAGGTCCACTGAGAGCATCGAAGGGCAATACAAGCAAGAGTAAGTGCAAGCTTGGGAACACACTTCCTAGGCACACAAGGACAACCAAGGAAGGAGCCTTAAGGTTGGAAATTCTCAACACCCTCTGTCAATTCCTAGCTTAGGCTAAGTACGACCTAGGTGTCGTGATTAACTAGGGCAATGTCAGACACGAATCAAGTCCAAGAGAACTAATCAACTAAGTACAAGCATTAGGTAGATCTTAAGTGCGAAAACCCTAAGGGACAAAAGTAAAATGGATTCGATCAATTATCAAGTGCGAAATTCACTTAAGTACTCCTGACGACGTGATTTCAAACAAGAGCTTAACACAATAACCAACTAAAAAGAACAAAGTGAGTGATACAAACCAACCTGCAAAGAGATTGTACTTGGGACTAGAGGGTAGAAAACCCAGGCATATGAACCTTAGGTCAGAAAGACACTTAGGCCGAGACAGACAAAGCCTCAGATCCTCTGAAGCTAGTGTCAATCACACTGCTAGGTCTTGGGCCCAGCAGCTGAGCAACTATTCAAACCACCCTAACTCTGAGTCTAGCGAATCCGAGATGTCTCAGGCTATTGAGAGGCCCACAGGAAGTTTAGGTGTGGCCTACCTACAAAAGGTCGAAGATCCTTACAAGACTCAACTTGAATATCTTAGGACCAACCGATTAGGTGCTTACATCTATGAGGATGGTCTAAGAAGATCTGTAGTCCATATTAAAAACCCGGATCAACCCATTGGTCTAGAAAATCCAGTAGTGAAGTTTGAAAATGGCGCATACTTGGACAAAGAGGGAACTATGTATGTAGTCTCCGATTACCCAGACAGGACAGACAAATTTGGTAATGTGATCCCAGAAACAGATATAGGAGACATAGAGCAAGGGAACATAGGAAGAGAGCCTAGGACCCCTCGAGGTAAATCAGTTCTCACGAGAATCCTCACACCAGAGTGGGTGCCCCAGGACAACAAAAGCATAGATCTACTATTAAACCAAGAGACTGATGAAGCTTTTTGGAGGTATAAGCCTACCCAGCCTCATGAAGTAGGTGCCCTCACAATCTATGAGTTGAAAGACCCTGATAGTCCAGGCAAAGTAACCTACCTAGACAATACATCAGAAAGGATCTTTGTGGTCACGGAGCATGGTAGGCATGCCTACACTTGGAAGGGTGAATTTATCTTTCTCCAACCAAGATCCAATGTCTCGTATGGCCACCAAGGAGCGGGAACATCCCAAGTTCATGGAGCTCAAAGAGACAGAAGTAGAGACAGGCCAGAGGTAAGCTTTTCCAACCCAATAAGAAGAGAGCCCTGTTGGAGTTGGACGTCTGCGGAAGCACGCGAACAGCACAAGGAAGAAGAAGAAGCTTGGAGCACAACACACAAGACTGAATGTATTACTAGAGAATGTACAAAGATAAGTAGCCCATTAGGGCAAATAGGCGTATATACAAGCCGGGGGAAAAAAACCTCCTAAAGAGGGAAAAAAGTGCCCCGGCGGTCCTAGAGTGTTCACACACATCACTACCTAAATATATCAACAAATCCCCCCTGGGAGTGATGCGGTGAACAAGGAGCTGGCACTCATGTATAAGGAAGTGCCAAGCTATGTGGAAATCACTCCACAAAAGGAAGTAAGCCCAAAGCTTTGCGGAAAGCTTCAAACTTCTCCCTAGGCAGAGCCTTCGTGAAAAGGTCTGCAATGTTCTCCTGCGTGGGCACATATGCCAAGCTGATCTCCCCAGCAGAGAACCTCTCCCTGACATAGTGATAATGCACCTCAATGTGCTTAGTGCGAGCATGGAACACTGGGTTCCTCGCAACTGCCAATGCGCTCTGACTGTCAGTGAAGATGGTGGTGGCAGAAGACTGTCCAACACCCAAATCAGCCATAAGGCGTCTGAGCCACACACACTCAACAGTAGCTGTGAAAGCTGCCCTATACTCAGCCTCACAACTGGAAGTGGCCACAGTAGGCTGCTTCTTGCTCAACCAAGATATACATGAGCTACCAAGCATGAAGCAAAAACCACTGGTGGACACACGAGTGTCATAGCAACCAGCCCAATCTGAGTCAGAAAAAGCATGCAAATCTGGCGGTAGTGATCCCCCCTTGGGATAAAACAACCCAAGTAGCCGAGTACCACTCAAGTAGCGAAAGATGCGCTTAACCGCTTTCCAATGCGTGACTCCTGGGCAATGCATAAACCTGCTCATCTGTGAGACAGCAAACTGAATATCTGGCCGAGTAATGCATAAGTAAAGCAAGCATCCAACAGCCTGCTGATAGAGAACAGCATCAAATGCATCTCCAGCATCATGAAGACTCAATCGTAAACCTGTCTCCATAGGAGTGGCAATATGCTTACAGTCTTCAAGGCCAAAACGCTGCAATAATGTGTCAATATATTTTGTTTGACACAAAGCCATTCCACCATCAACGTGCATAAACTGAATGCCCAAATAGTGATGCAAATGCCCCAAATCAGACATCTCAAATGAGGCATGCAAATCAGCCTTAAAATCAGCAATATGTGTCTCAATAGGACCAGTGAGCAGCATGTCATCAACATAGACAACAATGATCAGAAGCACATCATTAGCACGTTTAACATATAAGGTGCTTTCAGTTGGACTGTTCTCAAAACCATGCGCAATCAGATAGGCATGTATCTTCTCATACCAAGCACGTGGTGCTTGCTTTAAACCATATAACGCCTTCTTTAACCTGCACACCTGGTTTTCATGCCCTTTCTGCACAAAGCCACGGGGCTGAAAAACATACACTTCTTCATGCAAGTCACCATTCAGAAATGCTGTTTTAATGTCCAACTGATGTACATTCCAACCATGATGGGCTGCAAGTGCACAAATGCTCCGAACAGTAGTCATACGGCATGTAGGTGCAAAGGTCTCATCAAAATCAATGCCTCTTTCCTGCGCATAACCCTTTGCAACAAGCCTAGCCTTATACCTGTCAACTGTACCATCAGGTTTACGCTTCAGCTTGTATACCCACTTAGTGCCAATGGCCTTCTTGCCAGGAGGCAAGTCACATAAAGACCATGTACCATTCTTCATTATAGCATCATATTCAGATTGCATAGCAGCCATCCAATTTTCTGAATTTTGTGCTTCATCAAAAGAAACAGGCTCATTCTCATCACAGAGACTAGATGCAGCCATAGCATAGCAATCTGATGCAAAGGAGGCACTATGAGAGCCTGAACGAGTACGATATGACAAAGGTGCATCTAATTTGCTGTCACGCAAAGTCTGCACCAGCCATTTTGGCATAGTTTTTGCCTGCTCAATATCAGCTCTCTCATCAACAAGTGCATCATGTAAATCTGCATCAGAAATGGAATGATCTGCATCATCATATGAAACCTGCAAAGGCTGAGAAGTTGCCTCATTAGGACCAGCACTAGCCTGTCCACCTGTAAAAAGAGGCATCAAAGTATCATACATGTCTTTGGAGCTAACAGATGTCTCCTTAGTACATGAAAGCAATGGCTGAATAGCATCTTCTACAAAGACAACATCACGGCTAACCAGAATGCGTTTAGTCTGTGGATGATACAAACGATAGCCTTTACTTTCAGAACTGTACCCAACAAAAATACATTTTACTGCCTTATCATCCAATTTTCTGCGATGTTGTTCAGGCACTAATGCATATGCCAAACAACCAAAAACACGCAGATGAGCAACAGATGGCTTGCGGTCATGCCAAGCCTCATATGGAGTGATAGACTGCAACGCTTTAGTGGGACACCTGTTCAGTACATATGCTGCACACATGACAGCCTCAAGCCAGAAACTATGTGGTAAAGCCTGACTTTTGACCATGCACCTCGCCATCTCCATGAGTGACCTGTTCTTTCGTTCAGCAACTCCATTCTGTTGAGGTGTATACGGCACTGTACACTGGTGTTTTATCCCACGTTCAGCCAGAAATGCATTAAAATCTGAAGACATATACTCCCCCCCTCGATCAGAGCGGAGGGTGCCCATTTTACATGCTGACAGATTTTCAGCCAAAACCAAAAACTGTTTGAAGCACATGAACACTTCGGATTTTGCTTTGAGTGGATATACCCATGCATGCCTGGAAAAATCATCAATGAAAGTCACGAAGTAAAGGTAATTTCCAAAAGAGGGTGTCTGCATAGGACCACAGACATCACTATGTACAAGCTGCAATTTCTGCGTAGCCCGAACTGAACCATCTTTTGGAAAGGAAGAACGCTGCATTTTGCCCAAAATACAGCCTTCACAAACATGTTTTCCAGGTGCCTCAAGTTTGGGCAAAGAGGACACCATTTCAGATTTCTGCAGGCGTAACAAACTAGCAAAATTCAGATGACCAAAGCGTGCATGCCAAAGCTTTGCATCTGACATAGCCTGAGAATCATGAACTGCACATGCCGAATCATTCACAGATCTTTCATAGTCTATGAGCTTATACAGCCCACGACATAAAATGCCAGAAGCAATAATCACATCGCCATTTGAGAGATCATGGACTGTACACCTGTCATCAACAAATTTCACAACCAAGCCAATCTTGGCTAATGCAGAAACTGATAACAGATTCTTTTTGATCCCTGGCACAAATAAAGCATCTGACAAAGTGAAAGAACTACCATCAGCAGTAGTCAGAATGATCTTACCAACTCCCATAACAGGATAAGAGGAGTTATTGGCGCATGTGACAGTATTCCCTGTAGGAGCAGGCTCAAGTGAAGAGAAGAAACTGCGCTGCGAGGTAATATGTTTGGTTGCCCCACTGTCAAAATACCAAACATCTGAGTCTACTACAGACATGCACTGATCATGAGAAGATGGGTCAAAACTGCAGACAGTGGTAAACGCCCATTCTTCTTCCTGCACAAGATTTGCAGACTCTGTTTTTGGTGTAGAGGCCTCTGCAACAACCATTCCAGCCTCTTTCTTCTTTGCCTCTTTAGCAGCCAGTTTTGGACAGTTCTTTATGATATGATCATTACCTTTACAGTACTTACAAAACAATTTCTGCTTTTCTGATTTTTTCTCATCTTTGTCTTGGTTCTTCGAATGTGCAGCATTTGCAGATTTCTGCTTACTAGTAGAAGAGCTCCATTTTCCTTTGCCCTTCTGACTAGCCAGGAAAGCTTGATCTGCAACACGCATAATGGACCTGTTCTGCCTGGACTGATCTTCCTGCAACAGAACAGAGACTAATTCCTCAAATGACAAGGCATTCGGATTGCCTTTCATCATCAACCGAAGAGTAGAGGCAAAACTCTGATATGAATCAGGAAGACCATTCAGAACGGTCTGCACAAGTGAGCTATCTGGTATAACCTCATCAGCAGAAATCAATTGTTCCTTCAGGTCTTTGATCTTTGTAAGAAAACTGTCCATAGAATCACCTTCATTCATGTGCTCACTCTCCAACTGTTTTCGGAGGTAAGCAACACGAGCCTCATTCCTAGCCTGGTACAAAGTGGTAAGTGTATCCCAAGCATCCTTTGCTGTTCTGCAAGAGCGAATGTGAGGAATAATGGCACGTTTGACAGACAAAGCTATCAATGCATGTGCCTGGGCATCTCTGCCATCCCAACGAATCTGCTCTGCAGTAGGTGCAACAGAAACAGCAGCACGAACAGGAATCTGCGGAATATCATCTTCGACACCATCTTCATCAGCTCCAACACCTGTATTTGCAGTACCTGTCGTTACAGGTGTAACAGGACGTCTTTCAACACCCTGTACAATGTTCCACAATCCTTTTGCAACCAGTACATGTCGCATCATATAAGCCCATAATGGGTAGTTGGTACCATCCAACTTATCCTCAACAGCCAACATACGGAATACATCACTGCTTTCAGCCATGGCCGGTGACTAAAATACCTTGATGCAGAAAATTGACTGTATCTAAAAAAGTTGAACGGAACTGCCCAAACGAGTTCTGCTAGACCTGTAGCAGACTTCGAGACGCTTAAACTGGCGAACAGAAACTGGTATATACCTTTGGCACAAAAGGACGAAATAGCCTGCACAAGCGCTGCGATAGTGCGTTCGGAGGCCGAAACGAGCTCAAATCTCGGAAACACCCTGAGTATGCTCACCAAATTTCGTGCGAATCTGAGACTGCAAACGGAGGAGTGTCGACGGCGCCCTAGAAGAAGCGACGACCTGCTCTGATACCAATTGTTGGAGTTGGACGTCTGCGGAAGCACGCGAACAGCACAAGGAAGAAGAAGAAGCTTGGAGCACAACACACAAGACTGAATGTATTACTAGAGAATGTACAAAGATAAGTAGCCCATTAGGGCAAATAGGCGTATATACAAGCCGGGGGAAAAAAACCTCCTAAAGAGGGAAAAAAGTGCCCCGGCGGTCCTAGAGTGTTCACACACATCACTACCTAAATATATCAACAAGCCCCAAGGAACTAAAGAAATGCTGATGATTTCCCTTTGCCAAGGCCGAGAGAACACACTAGGACCGTGAGGCCAACCCAATTGGTGAAGTCCATGAAGAACTATTTCGATGGCACTGGAGACCCTTACGACCATGTGGCAGAATTTAGACAAGTCTTGAGAGCTGAACAAGTGGAGGACCTATTCACGCAATACAATGCTTTTGGTCTAATCCTTAGGAACACTGCCCTTACATGGTTTCAACCCCAAAATGAGAGGCAGTTCAGAAACATAGACCAGCTTTTAGAGGCATTCATCACCGAGTTTTCTAAGAGTGGCATAAGGCACAACACTTCCTCACTAATTCATAGCTTCAAGCAAACACCTCACGAGACGGTTAGGCTTGCAGGAAGAAGGTTTAGACAATACCTAGAGAGATGTCCCATTCTTGAGTTACCCACTCCAGCCAAACAGGTGGCCTTATTCTTGGATGGATTGCTAAGTACCAAATTGAGATCATATGTGTACTTGAAGGATCCTAGGACCATAGAAGAGTGTGTACGTATGTGCATTGACATCGAGGATAACCTAGGGGAGGAATTAGAACTTTCAAAAATCTACAAAGATTCAGATAGTTCTACTAGCCTCTCTTCCTTACAATCCTCCTCTATTGAGGAACTCGCTGAGAAAGTAGCTCAAAAGCTAGGAGTCTCAAGTAAACAAATACCAAGGTTTGCACCAGTGAAAAGATGCTATACCTGTGGAGGTGACCATATGGCAAATGTATGTCCCATTATGGCCCAACCCCAAGTGAATCCTAATAGCCAGTACTGCA
This sequence comes from Ceratopteris richardii, assembly GCA_020310875.1. Classification (NCBI taxonomy): domain Eukaryota; kingdom Viridiplantae; phylum Streptophyta; class Polypodiopsida; order Polypodiales; family Pteridaceae; genus Ceratopteris; species Ceratopteris richardii. The sequence continues at coordinate 112,815,014 of CM035425.1, read as the reverse complement.
CCATAGAAGGGAGGTACACCAATCACACCGCACAAGATTGCCCATACAATAAGCAAGCAGTTGGGCAAACATACCCACAACCATACCCGCAACAAAGAAGATACTAGAACCAGTACCCACCTCAACAATATGGTAGACCACAACAACCCTATCAAACCCAACAAAGGCCTCAACCCGTGTTAGTGCAACAACCCCCTGCTCCAACCAATGTGATTCCAGTAAAGTACACAGCTGTAGAAGAGAATCTGAATAGAGCCATAGTGGCAGTGACACCATTGCTTTCTGAAGGTGATCCAGGTGATCATAGTTTTGACTCTACTCACATTGAAAGCCTGCAGGCTTATTACATGCAGTCACCTGAGCATGAAGAGTCATACTATTATGAGGACCCGAGCAAACCTAGTGGGGAGCCTGAGTATGCAAATATCATGTACACAAACCCCAACTCTAGACCTCAACCTAGGCGACCCCCATTTCCCAGAGGACCATGCTTCAGATGTCAGGGAGATCACCTCATACGTGATTGTCCACTTTTTGCCCATACACAAACCCAACCAGTGACAATTTAGGGCTTCTGTCAAGATTGCGAAAAAGAGCATCTCTTCCGAGATTGCCCAAAGAACCCCAATAACCTACCAAAAATCACTCCTATCAACGTCATTGGACTAGTAGTAGACTCTACAGGAAGTGTAACTTCCACTGCCCCAGTGCATGTGGTCACTAGAGCTCAAGCCTTGCAACAAACTCAGGGAGTAGGGTAGGAAAAGAGTTCTGAGGTAAGTGAGACAGAGAGTATAACCAAGAAAAAGACAAGAGCTTGGAGAGATAGCCGGGAGAGAATGAAAAGACAATGGTCACAGAAATTGAAGAAAGCTTGAGAGAAACCAAGGCAAGGATAAGTGAATTCACATCTCAAAACCACTCTCACACTAACCCTCCATGACCGTTTCCATCTCCCACCAATCCATCACCTTCCATTCCCCAACCTTCTAGTACACCACCCTTAACCCACCCACCACCCAGAGTAGGATCAGTCCTAGCTGATCCCACTCCTGAGGATCTAGACATGATGCTTAAAGCATATCAGGCCAAAATCCAAGAAGGGCCAAATGTGAGTGATCATGACAAATGTTACCCTAGAGCCGATCTAGAGGTAGAGAGAACAAAACTTTGTGCTAAGATGGTAGAATTGGCACAAGCCATGTTCAAAGTCAGTCGCTTGTTCAATGGCCCTAGCTCCACTAGAACACCGTTGCATTTTGATGGTCTATTAGATAGATTGGAGAGGTTACTTACTAAGTCTGGAAAAGGAGCCAGCTACCAGGCTAAGGAGAGGGCAAGTGACAGAATAAGCATTCCTCACCAGGAAGCGTATGTGCCTAATTCCACTAAACTAGACACCTCTACTTCTATGAATAGGTATTCACCAGAGTCACTTGTGGATGACGCACATGAGCAATTCCCACAATACATCCCTTCTATTTATGAAGAGCAGGAGAGTGCCCAATCTCATGAGAGATTAGATTTTGAGTCTAGTTCCTTGCAAGAGTTACCACATTTCACAGGCCCATGGGAAACTAAGTCAACATGCATGAGAGCGCCCACGGTCATGATAAGAAATGAAGACTCGATCATACCTAGGAATACGGAAGTAGTAAAGAACACTAAACTACAGTGCAATCTCGCTTTAGAAGAGCTACTCAAGGTTAAGCCTGAATTGTGGGAACATGTGGCCAAACAAGTGCCAGACGTAGCGAAATCGCGTTCCCAGGTAGGATCTCATAGAACAATGCCATAAATACCATTGGATAAGATAGGAGACATGAGTGAAGGAGAAGAAGAAATACCTATCTCCCAGTTACCCATCAGGGATACACAACCAAGGCAAGTTTGGACTCAGGTGCAAGAGTTGCAATTGCTACCACTTCCCTATGGAAGCATTGGGGCAGTCCAGCACTCAGGCCAACGAGAATGAAATTGCAGATGGTCGATGGTCATATTGAGAGGTCCTTAGGATTGCTAGAAGGAATAACTCTCACTACATGTGGTGTTGAGTTCGAGCATACTTTTGCTATATGCGACTTTAGCAAAAACCAAGCCTACGAGATGATTTTGGGAAGGCCATTTATGCAGCAATTGCAAGTGGTACAGGATTGGGGAACCAATTCATTGTATTTGCAACACCTCGGGGTTACAACCAAAGTCAATCTCAAGGATTACTCTCATAGAGATGTACCGCCTATTCAATGGAATCCCATCCATAGAGCCAAGGATGACACGGAGTCTGTGCACTCCATAGGATGAGGATCCTCATGGATGCATGAAGACACCCTCTTGTGGATGTGTAAAGTTGCAATAGAAGAGGAGACAAGAGAAAAAGCCCGAGAGATAGGTGCGAAGGAAACTCATAGATCGGTTCAAGACCCAGCCTATGCACCTGTCGTATTCCCTGATGAAGAATTCGAACCTCACGGCTGGGCAGAGATTTTAGCAACAATGGATGTAGCCATCAATGAAGAACAATGGACACCCCACTGTGACGAGGATGGCTATGACATTTCAGTCTTCTCTATAGACCCAATCATGGGAGACTCAATTTTAGAAGAATGTGAACCTAACCCTGATGCATTTGAGGATGCAAGTGACTCCGATCTAGAGTCAATCATTATGGACCCACAATTTGCATCAGATGAAGAATACTTCTATGAAATAGAAGTTCACCCTCAGAGACATGAAGAGCTCATGAATGAGGTGAGATTAACCACACAAGTGACCACCAAGAATGAAGACAAGAAGAGGAAGAAGAAAGAAGTCACACCAGAAGAGGAAGAATCTTTGTTTGAGGTCCCCGAAAACTTTAAAAAATATGAGATAGACGATAGGAGAGTCATGATAAGAATGCCTAAACATGAGGCACAAGTAGGAGAGGCCTATGATAACAAAGAAACCACCAAGAAAATAGTTGTAGCCATAGAAGAGGGAGAAGAAAGATGCACCTACATAGGGCATGACCTGAGAGAAGAAGAAGAGCAAGAGTTGATAGCTTTGCTAAGAGAGTACAGAGATGTATTCGCTTGGAGCTACAAGGACCTGAAAGGTGTAGACCCTGACATATGCTCACACACGATCCCCATGACCTCAGATGCGAGGCCTTCTAAACAAAAGCCATACACATACAATGAGAACTATGCTGCCAACATCAAAGAAGAGATAGATCGCTTGGTTGAAGCTGGATTTATCTATGAAATTGAGCACACTCAATGGGTATCCCCCATTGTAGTGGTGCCCAAAAAGAATGCTAAATTTTGTGTATGCATTAACTTGAAGAAGGTTAACGCAACCACTATCAGAGATAGTTATCCGCTTCCTATCACTGAGCATATATTAGAAAGGGTAGCAGGCAAGGAAGTGTACAACTTCTTGGATGGGTTCTCTGGCTACAATCAAGTAGCCATTGCACCAGAAGATCAGCATAAGACGGCTTTTGCCACAGAGTGGGGCACATTTGCCTTTAGGGTAATGCCATTTGGACTTACCAATGTGCCTGCCACCTTTCAGAGATTGATGTGTCATGTATTTAAAGAGTGCTTGAGGAAGAATTTGGAAGTCTATGTTGATGATCTCTGTGCACATTCCAACATTAGACAAACACATATACCTAAGCTCAGGCAAATCTTTGACAAATGTAGAGACTATCAAGTTTGTCTGAACCTAGAAAAGTGTGTTTTCATGGTCAGGCAAGGTAAAATTCTAGGACACATAGTGTCAAAGAATGGCATATCCACTGACGAAGAGAAAGTGGGAGCCATCGCAGAACTACCTAAGCCAAAGAATGTGAAGGAAGTACAAGCATTCATGGGGCATTGCTGTTATTACCGATGTTTTATACACATGTATGCCATCATTGCAAATCCTAACTTTTGACTAACTTTGAGTGGACTGAGGAATGTGAGAACTCCTTCAATGAGCTTAAACGACGATTATGTTCAGCGCCAATCTTGACAACACTAGATTGGAATAAGCCTTCCATGTGCATGTGGATGCATCCAATTATGCCATTGGATGTGTGTTAGCACAACCTACTGGTGAGGGTAATATGGATCTTCCGATTGCCTATGCTAGTAGAGAGTTGAATGAAGCTGAACGAAATTATACCACCACTGAACGAGAAGGATTAGGTATGGTATACGCAGTTAAAAAGTTTAGACACTATTTGCTTGCAAATAAGTTTAAATTTTTTATTGATCATCAAGCACTATTGTACTTGGTAAACAAGCCATGCAATACAGGTAGATTAGTAAGATGGTTCCTCTTACTAATGGAATATGACTTTGAGGTAGTGGTAAGGAAAGGCAAGACTCAATTGAGAGCTGACCATCTTTCTAGGCTCACATCTAGAGAGGCCCCACAAGGAGTATCAGATGACCTCCCTGATGCATACTTGTTTAATTTGGAAGTTGTACCTCAGTGGGCTAAGCCGTTAGTGCCAGTATTGACCTACGGACCTAATCACCCAGTCATAAACACTCAAGATAGAGAAGTATTAAAGGCCCAAAAGTACCATATAATGGCAGGGAGTATGTACAAGCATACAGATCAAGGGATATTAGCTTGTTGTGTGGAAGAGGACGAGTACGCTAAATGGTTGCAATTAGCACATGTAAGTGCATTAGAGCAACACTACTCAAAACAACAAACCCTACAGACACTAAGGAGACTAGGAGTGCATTGACCAACTATTGAAGTTGATGTCCATAGAATGTGCAAAGAATGCCCAATTTGTCACACTAAACCACCAGTGGAACATGCTACTCTTTATCGAATATCTTTAGTACCAGATTGGAGTGAACCATTAGTAGCCTTTCTGAGGACGAAAACATTCCCTCAAGATATGACTTTGGCTAGACAAAGGAGTTTGGAACAATAAGCCTTAGATTACTCAATCATTGGTGATAATTTATACAAACGTGGTAAAGATGGCTACCTAAGACTCTGCGTCCATGAGAATGAATACCTCAAGATAGTAGAGACTTCTCACCAAGGTGTAGCAGGAGGACACTTCCGTCCAGATCGGGTGATCAAGGCAATACTATTTGCAAGATTTTGGTGGCCCACCCTTCACATGGATGCACATACCTACGTGAAGAGGTGTGAGGTTTGTCAGCGGACTCAATATCCTATACGCAAGGATGAGATGCCATTGAAACCTATGATGGGTGGATGTGCATTCTCTAAGTGGGGAATAGACTTTGTTGGTCCTATTAATCCCCCAGCTAAGGGTTCACATGCTGAGTATATCATTGTGGCCACAGACTATCTAACCAAGTGGGTAGAAGTGAAAGCCACTACGAAGAATGATGCTCAAACAACAGCAAAGTTCTTATTTGAAAATGTGTTTACTAGATACGGATTGCCAATAGAATTAGTAAGTGAGAGAGGCACACAATTCTTGAATGAAGTCATAGAAAACCTTCTCCAAGAATTCTTGGTGATACATAAGAAGTTTGTCCCCTATCATCCACAAGCTAATGGCCAGGCTGAGAGCACAAATAAGATCTTATGCAATGTGCTGACTAAATTGGTGAATAACAAACGCTCTGATTGGGACAGACAGATACACCACGCTGTTTGGGCATATCGAGTTGCCTATAAAACGGTACTTCAAGCCACACCTTTCAGATGGTGTTTGGCCAAAATGCAGTGCTACTACTGGATTTTTTGATACCTACATTGAAAGTAGCACAAGAGCATCACTGGACAAGCTATGAACTCTCCTCGAGAATCTTTGATATTGAACGTTTAGGTGAGACATGATTGAGAGCTGCAACAAGAATCTATGCAGCCAAGAAGAGGCAAAAGGCGTATTTTGATGCACACATGAAGGATAAAGGCTTGAAAGTAGGAGACCTACTCTTAGTCTACACCTTGAAGCAACATGCACGGAAATTAGAGAAGAGAGGCTATGGACCTATGATAATCAATAGAATCTCCACAAGTGGAGCGGTACAATAAGCCACTCTATAAGGCGATGTTCTCCCTAGCTACATAAGCGGATGCACAGTCAAGTTATATCAAGAACCACTGACTGAACAGATGCTAAATCAACTCAACACTTCCAAGAAACGCAAGGGAGAAGAAAAGCGAATTCGAGAGGAAGCACAAGCAGAAGCTTTAGAACGCATCCGACGAATGAAATTTAGAAGGCAAGGTAAAGATCAGCCCATGCCTGACTCTCAAGAAGTTTTAAGGGAATCATATGGCCATGTGCAAGGCCTCAGGTGAACAGACCCACAGGATAGTTGATCGCCGACCTTTTGTGACCCTAGAAGTAGGACAAGGAGAGAGTGCAAGGACAGTGAGAGCTTTAATTGATTCAGGAGCTGCCATTAGTGCAGATCGGCTCTCTTACTGCCAAAAATTGGAATTGAAGGTCAAACCTATTGAGGCATATCTCATAGGGCTGGGAGGAGTTGAAACCCCTTGCATGGGAGAGGTGGAACTTCCCCTCTACATTCAAGAGGTCCTCATGCCAGCAAAAATGCTAGTATGTGAAGACGAGGAACTTACTGAACCTCTTGTTTTGGGCCAAGACTGGATCAAAGATCATGCAGTCAACCTCAACCTAAGAAGTCTAGCACTCAGGCCATTAGAAAAGGCACCAACTCCTTGTCCCTCAAGGAGCCCACATGAAGATAACAATGTTGTTCTTTTCCAAAGTTCTATGGTGCAGAGGAATGTCACTCTCGACGAAGATACAGAAGTCAATGATGAGTTCCCATTTGTTCCAAAGAAGATTCTAAAGGGGCAGGCTCAGCAACACACGACACTAAGGAGGCCACTGAACAAGAAGCATGAGCACCAATCTGGGCTTCATGAAGTACCTCATGGCATGAGGCAGATCTGGATATGCAAGAGGGAAAAAACACGGGCCCAGAGGCAGGTTCTCAAAAGAGCATCAAGCGAGCCACACCATCAAGGACTAAAACGAAGGAGCTCCCTAGGCAACAATCTAGACATACCATTTCTATTTGGGTCCCTAAGCGGTCAATGAAGACTATCCCTAACGCTAGACGGATATGGGTGCCCAAGGCCTGCTTACAAGCCCAAATAGCTTCACCTCCAGTCACTAGCATAAATCAACACTCACAAGTACTCTTGGCAAACAGCTCAGGGAAGATACCTACACCTCACAATGTTACACCTTCGGTCAACCCTAGGAATGTCTCGAAATGGGTGCCCAAAAGGTCCCAAATCCAACACAATCTAGTTCATAAATCTTTACCTATCATTAGCTCTAAGAGCTACGAATCCTCAACCAAAGTTTGGAGACTTAAAGCCTGTATCAAACCCCCTGACCCAATTTTGTAAATCCATCCACTCTAATGTAGGTGCATTCTGAGTACATTGCATATCCAAAGTATGCACCTAGGATGACACTAACCACTAACCACCACTCACATCTATCACAAACACTTCACCTCTAACCACTAACCATCTGGATTGTCATGTTAGTATTGTGGAGGGAACACCACTACATCCTGTTTCCTATGCAACATTAATGTGCCCTTCTTCTTCTAGCAGATAAGCATCAACTGCTGCAAGGAGTCTCATGGCAGCAGCAGCAGGAACAAGCTCCCAGGCAGGCACTAGTACGCAAAACAATTGGGATACCATGCCTGTGGAGGCTCCACTGACAGCGAGGCCCGAAGAGTTTCTGAATGTGCAAAGAATTCCCATCTCGGATCCACCGAGTGGCCTAATAGAAAGAGTGAAAGGGCATTCACATTGGTTCAATGAGATGCCAGGAGATTTGGGAGATGCAGATCATATATGGGAATCCAAGTTGGAATTTGGAGGAGTTTGGTGGACCTTTCAGTTCTTCTCACGAGAATTTGAAGCATTACAAAATGTAGCTCCTCTTCAAGATATTTGGCAGAAAGCGAGCTTATAGGATTATTTTAGTGCATCTCTACCTAAACCTGATTTCCTTAGGTGCTATTACTTGATTGCAACTCTGAAAGCTAGAGGAGATAAAGATCAGTCAGGAACATTCCTGGTGCCTTCTCTATCAAACCAGGAGGAAATGAAAAAGTTTGAGCTGAACATAACTCTAATCCGGGAACCCCTTCAGATGTATAGCACCCATGTACCTTCCGATCGAGACCCATTAATACGAGAGTCTATGAAGAACAGTAAACTCAAGAAGTTGAAAGAAATGTGTGCCCTCACCCCAAACATTGCCATACCACTGCGAATGTGTCTTCAACACTTTGCTTTTTCGGCTCAGGACTGATTCACTCAGCCTCATAAAAAGATTTGGTACGGACTATACCTGGCGGAGACCGGGAGCTTGCCTATTAAGATGCCAGTGTGGATCCTGGACCAATTATATGAAGCAAGAAAACGAGGAGTAAGGAAGCCTACTTTGAATGGTTGTTGTGCCATTACGAGAATCATCTATAGATGCCTTGCCTATGATGTGCCAATTGCACGAGAACTTAAATACGCACAGCTGAAATTCTTCCAGGGGCAAAAGCCAGGGGTTCAACCAGCCAAAAGAATGCGTGGATCACTTTCATATGTTCCAATTCCTCGCGAGTCCACCACAGAAATCTCCCTTGGAGAAGAAGCACAAGTAGCGCCATTCACGATCCATCTCCAACAACCACAATCAGAGGGCATATTACAACCCACTCCATCAGCCCCTCCACTACCCACGGATGCTGAGTTTGCCTCCATGGCTACATTGGCAGAAGATACATCCTTTGACTTTGAGAGTTTCTTGCAAACAACACAGTTATCTGAGAGTGAGTTCTTCTCAGACACGGACGGCCCCTAATCATCATCCCAGAGAGGACGGCCACATAGTGAGGCACGAAGAGTACACTGGGAAGATGGGGCACAATACACTCAGGTTGAAGGCACACATGAACAAGAAGAGGCACAGGAAAACCAATCAGAGGAGGATGCCCCTGCCTACACGGCACAACTCACACGGCTCTACAAGACGATCAAGCAGGTACAAAAAAGGCATAAGCTGTCAGAAGAGGCAAATAGAGCACTAGTGAACCAGATGCTGCAAGCGGAGAATGTAGACCCTCATTTTGTAGAATCATTGAATGTAGATACATGTGGAATAGTGGAAGCCATGCGGAGCATGGTATATTGTACCACCCCTCAATACGACTAACGAAGGATCGATACACGACCACACAGGGGAAAAATGATTCAGATGGAAGTCTCTACCTCACTCCCTACCAGTGCTCAGGAAGATGTGCACATGACCAACCCCACTAACACTGATGTAGACAACGATAGCGCACGGATACCATCTCCCCCATCACCTCCCACCCAACCCACCGAACCCCTCGCCTCTAGCATCACTGAACAACCCACAGCCATCCTTACGGAACCTATGTTGCACACCACCATTATGCCATCCTTACCTATCCCAACCTCTATCATTGCTTGCCCATTTTTCGAACCTCATTTAGGTCATCCGGCCACCCATCAAACCATATTAGGTCACCCATCTTATCAACCAGTTCTTGGACAGCCACATCTCCCTACCCCTACACTAACACACCCATTTCCCTTCACCACTACATTTTCGACTTACCAACCCCTACCCACTGTGCCCCTCTTAACCCCCTCACAACCAACACAAACCACCCTACCTCCCTTCTTAGCAAACCTTGTAAATATAGTTCAACAAATTGAAAATCATAATAGAAAGTACCTTTCCCACCCCACCTCCCCCACATTCACGACCACCACTAACACATCACCCACCATTCCAGTGTTCACGATTCACACTTCACACACAATCACGTCCGATCCCATGGACATTTCACCCTCCACAAAACCACTCGCCCCCACGTTTGTCTCAACATCACCACTTGTAACTTCATGCATATCACCACATACACACACTATCGGCACAACATCCACTTTTCCCTTCCCCATTTCCCAAACCCCTGCATCTTTCACCTCCACCTCTGCATCCACATCATTTAGTCATGCATTGGACACCATGTTCGAAGCTGCTGCCTAGCTTAAAGAGGAATACAAATTATTGGAAGCAAACAATAAAGAGCTTTGTACTCTGTCGTCCCACCTCCAGGCACGTGTCAATGCCTTGGAGTTAAGCAACACTGCCTTAAAACAAGAGATTATTGTCCTCCAACACTCCCATGCAGAGCTCGAAGGCAAATACAGAGAGGCAAGTAAGGTGACAGAAGAACAACTCTGAGATCAGCTAGCCCGCAGTGCTAGACTACAAAGAAACATGGCCTTACTTCACCACCACTTAGCAGCTGCTCAAGAAGAGAACAGAAGATTACAACAACAGAATCAAGAGAATTTAGAAGCAGCCATTGAGAACACCCCAGGGGAACCTATCAATCCTGCCAAATTTCTAGCTATCCCCTCAGAAAGTATCCAACAAATATTGGAAAACTATGCAAATCTCATAGAAGCACATGATGAGTTGGCTGACCAAGTGAAGGAGCTACAGAGGCAACCGATGCCCGCCCCACATATGGCAGAACCAAGAGATGTGTTCAATGCTACTACTTCTCCACCGCCAGAATCTTCAACGGCCAAGGAGGTACTTGAGCTACGCCAACAGGTGGCAGAGTTAAAGATTAAATTGTTACAATATGAACGACCTCCCTCTCCACCCGACCAACCATCAGAGGAAGAAGTAGTAACCATTCCTGTGGAAGAGACCTTTGAAGATAACTATGAGCCTCAACCCCTTCCAAGAGGTAGAATCACTAACGAGGGACAGGACACTTACGAAGAACCCCATGCTGCATGGATGAAACAAGTAGAAGAAATGGGGCCCACGCACGAAGAGCGTATCTCCACCCACATGATGGCCATGAAAACTATTGAGAATACAATACTTCAGTCGAAATAATTTAGGCACTTGGCTCCTAGGCGACTGATAACTAGTTTCGAGCTACAATATAAGCCCTACTTTGTATTGCTGGCAGACTACAACGCGGAGATCAAATGCAAAACCAACAAGTACCCTACTTTCGCAACACAGTTCGAACCGGAGGACATTCCAGAGGAAGCCCGAAAAGGTGCCATATTCCAACCTATCTGCAGGCAAAAATTACGTGAGACCTATCCGAAGATGCTACAAACATGGGACCATGCTCACATGCATTTGAAGTATAACCCTTGCTTTGGGCCAGTGCAACGCAGAAGATCATGGAAGGCATTTGCCATAAAAGTTCAGAGCAATAATAATTACAAACAATGGCTAAATTAACCCTCCATTGCACCCCCAACAGACACACCAATGGTAGCTTACATGATGGCTACCATCAGACATTGGATGCCACGCCTACACCCCATGCCTGATGTCGCTGCACAGATGATGCTCAAAATCCTGGACATGATGCAAGTAGTGTTAAAGACTTTCCGCAATGTACGTAATATCCAACCTCCAATTCCGGGCTTCATAAATGGTAATTATGATTTACTTTAGGATATGAGCACAACCCCGAGTATTCGAGTTGCTTATGCGTAGCATGCACGAATAAGATATCTCCCTGCTTGCTACAAGCAAACTTTTGATGACATGCTCACCACGGGGTTTTGGGAGTCACACTTAGAAGTGTTCGCACCATGCCCAACCCACCTGTTATAACTATTCGCATGTGAACAAACAATGCATTCAGAGCTCTACACCACGCCACAACCTGACATGCCTGGAGCAGTCAATTGGGATGCCCTTTGAAGAGACCTGGTCAGGGGACTACGGATCAAAGAACAAGAATTGGCAACCGACATACTCCAGCACTACATTGATCAAACCGCGGAGCACAGGTCTGTCAGAGACGACAGACGCTAGGGGGGGGAGAGTGTTGGCATCATATGGGAAGAAGCAAGTACGGGCATGCATGCAGATCTAGCACTAAGGCAACCCATTAAATTTTTCCAATCCTTACATTAGTATAAAAGTGATTCTCATCACTGACAACCATTGTAAATACCATTTCATCTTTTCGTAGCTCCATTTTGTGCAAGCCAAGGAGTCCTCGAGCTTGGGGAGACTAAGAAGTAATTGCCTACCAATTTTCATATTTTTTAGACCTCGTTTGAGCCCTCAAATAAGCCCTGGAACCTAATTTTTAACTAGGCCAGACACTAGGTCTGGACAGGACCAAAGCTAGTCAAAAACTATAAATAGAGCTAGAGAGCTCATTTTTGAGGCTAGCTTCTTGTAGTTTTGAACTTGTATGAGAACTTGGTTGTAATAGAAGTGATTCCATTGTCTTACTCTCTTTGTTCTTGCTGTGTGTGCGCATGTGTGTGTGTATGTGTGTGCATGTTGGTGTGCTTCTCACTCACACATTTGTGCCTTCACTTGCTCGAGGTCTTCATACCGTCCTCATGTCTTCCCAGATTGAGATTAAAGGAGGTGCTACTCATCACTAAGCTACAATTTCCAAATTCAAGAAGCATAAATGAAGGATGAATCTTGATACAAGCTTGCCACTAATGACTGGTGTATATTGCGTGTAGATGGCACCCTCTAATTCCGAGGCTATGCAAGAGGAAGAGGTCCTGCTTCTTCCCTTGGAATCAATCACGAAGGCAAGAGGACATTGGTTTCTTGATGATCAACCACTATCCGAGCTTCTTTTCATGGCAACCATCAAGATCGTGGATAGGGATCACTACTTTCCAATCATGTCTCAAGATTTCAAGACTATCATACAAGGACTACCTCGCATGACAGATGTATGGACAAGGGTAGGCATTGATGAATTCCTAAGACTTCCAATATATTTGCTAGACTTCCAGAGATGCACACAAGTGATGAACACACTACAATCAGCATCAGATAAGCCATTAGTACCGGAAGCAAGAGTGTTGGACAAAGTTGGTACGTGGAAAAAAATTAGGTTCACTCATGAGTTAATCAACAGAGCCTTTGGATGGAATCAACATGGCCTAACCAATGTCAAAGATGAATGTCACGACCCAAAAAAGAGAACCTTTTTGGAAATCAACAGAACCGATATTGAAGACTATGTTCATTTAGTGCACCAACATTTTTGTTTCCCTAGTATGCATAGATACACAACACCTTAGAAAATTGTCGAGCAATTGCTTTCACATGCTATGAGACAAGTGGGAAATCAAGTAAACATGACTCCATATATTCAAGACAGCCTATTTGAAGCAAAGAAAAAGTGGGGTCGGAAAAACTTCTTAAATGGAAGTTCGGCATTGACCTTGCTCATCTATGAGGCACTTGGAATGAAGGAGTGCTTACGCTTGATGCCAACTTCAACCGAGATCGCAAAATATGCAAAGTCAGCGATGGTTACAAAGAAAAAGAAAATAGTCATCTCCGTTGAAGAAGTGGGAACCAGTTCAAAGAAACCCATGAGAGGGACTAAACGTATTAGAGAAGAAGAAGCTCAAGAGACACCACAATCTAAGAGAACCCATACTTTGCCAAAGATTCCTTTAACACAACAACCGATCATAAAAAGGGACCTCTCTGTAGCTCTGGAAGAGATGCACATGTATATGCAGGGTCAAGTGAACTTAAATGTTCAAGGCCATCAATACAGATAGGCAAGCCAAAGGAAGCAACAAAAGAATAAAGAACATACCCCAGAACAAACTGCCAGATATAAAGAACTGGGCTTGGAAGATTCGAGCTCTAATGGGGAATCTAGCCCTGAGAAAGACACATTAGACACTGACATAAGAACAGAAATGAACAATGAGGAATGGAAGGAGTTAAATTAGGTTGAAGTTACACCTGACAATCAACAGTCACAGGCAAGGAACAAAGAAACATCCACTGAACTAGTACATATTATTCAATTGAACGATCAGTCCAAAATCAACATCAAGGAAGCTCCAATCACAAATAAAGATGCAGTGCCACCGATAAAAGAGGAAATACAAACATGCATGGATAAAGAGGAAAGTTTCCCTCAAAATAAGGAACAAGTTGTGATTGAAGTACCTGATGATACGCCACAAGGCAAGATTGATCACAGGGAGGCTGAGCCAAGGATACAACTCCATATTCGGCAGCCCCATGATACTACTTTACATGTGACATAGGGGAAAGATGTTACCACAGGTGAAGAACCTAATATCCCTACCACCTAGCTGAATGTCGATGTTACTCAATTAAAACCTGTAGTCAAGCAAATGATACAAACAGCCATGGATACACAACAACAATTGATGGACACAGATGCAGATTATGACAAGGCCATGCGGGAAAAGAATCAATTTCAAGTAATGAGTGAGCAATTGTCCACACAGCTCATTCAGGCCCAACAAGGGATTTCAGCCAAGGAAACGGAGTTAATCACAGTCAAAGAACAATGTAATACATTGATGAAGGATCATCATCAGCTCCAGACACAATTGATAGATTTACAAAGACAGCATGAAGCTAGTGAAGCAGACAAGGAGAGGATGAAAGCTCGAAGCAATCTGCTCCAAACACAACTAAAAGTATACATGGAGGAAAATGATAACTTACGCAGTAGAAATAAAGAATTGATGAAGGTATTGCTGTATGACCAACCTATAGAAAAACCAGAGACATCAGTCACTGACCAGAAGGAACTAAGAGATCAGATTGAGAAATATGTAGATCTGCTAAAACAAGAGCAAGCCCAAAAAGAAGAATGGGAACGCAAGTACATTAACGAAACCAATGAGCTCAAGAAACAGCTAAACACTCCCAATGGAAAACTTGCAGTGAGTTATAGCGAAAATAGGGATCAAGTAGCGAAAATTGGTAATGAACTGCTTGCATCCAAAGAGGCACTCAGGGCAGCTATGCAAGAAGTTAAAGAGAAAATTGAATGCCTTGCACGATTAGAAACTAAATCAGAAGAGAAAGTACCCATCGGGACACCAGTAGAGCCACGACCAAAGAGTCCTACTGACGAGGTAGAGGTATGTCCTCTATCTCCCCCGATCTATAATTCTCCAATAAAAGAGCAGATAGCGGAACCATGTGATGATCATCCAATGCCATATACTGAGGAGCGGGCACTATTGGTGTCCCGATTGACAGAAAATTTTGAAAATGAAGTGGTCAAAGTTATGAAAGAGGCCAAGATAAAAGGAAAAGAGTTGGACACAATAATGAAGCCTTTCAACATTCCTTATGGACTATTGAAAGAGAAAACAAGGCAATACATAAAGAAGATCACACAGAAAGATCCTGATGAGCAGCTACACTTCAAGGATGATACATTCAATTATACTCAAGAGGAATTTGAAGCTGCACAGCCGCCGGTATGGAGGTAAAGATTTTTGGAGAAAAATACGACTTTGCAGGTGCACTGGCAAGCAGCACCATATTTATTACAAGTAAACCCTTCATTTTACCCAACACCCCGTCGTAGAGAAACAAGAGAATCTTTGGATATGCAAAAGAATGGTGTGAGCAATAAACAATGGTTGAATTATCTGCTACTTCCAAGTCCACCTCATAATTATCTATCGACGGAAGATTACATGGTAAAAACCATTGAATTTTGGCTACATAGTTATGCAACAGTCCCCGATTTAACCATCAAGATGAAAAATAAAATCCTAAGCATGATTCTTACAGTTTTGAAGGTGTTCAAGCATGTAGCTTATACGTTTTTAAACGTCATTGGTATTAATCAAGGCATAGATATCCTCATTGTTTATCTATCAGTTATGCCCAACCAACCCACAATAATGGCCTATTATTCTAGGCTTATGTTTTTACCAAGTAGATATATGCAAACCTTCAAGGAAGCTTTCTTCACAGGATTTTTTGAAATTGATTCAGAAATTTTCTTAAAGATGTCATCCAACTTGAATGCCAGATTGGTGGCATACAAATTATTCTTCGCTGATCACAGACAGCCACCACATGATGGTGTGAAAGCAGAACAATGGAAGCAACTTATGATATGTGAAGCTAATCTGCTTCATGAGACAGAGCAAAAAGTTTACCGAACATACTCCCGCCGACTTCCAAAGCCTGTCGAGGACAACACAGTTCAGGAGGGGGACAGTGTTGAGGGAGATTCCAGCAAAAAGAAGAAAAGAAGAAGACAAAGAAAGAAGCTTCATTAAAAAGATTATCTTTGAAGATATGTCTCTGCAAGAAGCCCCGCAGGGGTGCAACACCCATCTCTGCACAGAGCACCGCAGGGGCACACATCAAGGAAACGCACGTAAGAGGGAAGGAGGAACCAGGGCTAGGAAGTATCCATGAAGAAGTGCAAGAAGATATCCGGCGGTTTCAGAACCCCAGGAAGGTGCTTCAACCTCTTGATCTTCGGAAGGTCCAGATCGAAGACTAAAGAACCACACCTTCATACCTTCCACTGGTGGTGTGTGTGGCAGCCCGACTTAACACAACAACCAAGATTTAAAGAGGTTACTAGTGAACTAGACTACAAATCTCAGGTAGTCCATCTCCACGGGTTGCGAGCGACAAAAAGAAACGAACAGGCAAAACGAATGCATCAGGCCGAGAGCATGTAAAAGAAAAATCACGAACAGGGCCATTAAAATGTAATGCCAGTCTGACAAAGAGGCAAAACTGACCAAGAGGTGCATGTGGAAAACAAGCGACAGACAAGGAGTAAAGCCTGTCAAGGGAGGACAGAGACAACGAGGTGGAGAGTGTTGCAGAGCTAAGAAGAGCAAAAGGCAGAGAAAAAGATGGGCCCCAAAATTTTTCCGATTTGGTCACTTTATTTTTGTATCATAACTATCTTGTAATATATTTTTCCGATGTAAATGCACTAAAGGAGTCCTCTAGATGCATACCCACAGAGAATTGTAGCTTAACCATGTAAATTAGTAGAAAACTAGCCTCTTAGTGAATAAAGTGTTGGTCTCTTGTATGAAAGGACCATTTTTAGGGCACATGTATATAAGTCAATTTGTGACTCTTTGTAAACACTTTTTGCCATTGTGAGAATCAAGAGCACAGAATTTCGAATTTGTGTCTTCTCCTCTCTGTATCTTCTTCTTGGTGAGCTTGTATGCATGTGTGTTGCTTGAAAAAAGTGTTTGGAAGTGTTGTCTATCCATGAAAGTGCTTGTTTGTTGTTGTTAGGGTGTGTGTGAAGTGTAGGAAGTGCTGAAGTGTAGGAAGTGACTAACTCAGTATTTTGCTCATAACTTGAAGCAGGAGTGTTAGACGATGCGTCTTCTCGAGAGCTTCAAAACGAACCTGCTATTCACTATATTCGGAGTTTGGAGCTGAGAGAAAAGCTCAATTTACTATTGGCGACTGCTCCAAGTATCACGGCATCTCCACAGATTCTTGACACTTGTTTGGAATAGTCTTAGCCTTGTTCGCACTCTTTCGGAAGCTCATTTGCATTGATCATCATTTGAATGCATGTTTTCATACACTCGGCTAGGTTTTGATACTCTTTGGATTGATAAATAAAGCGTGAATCCCCACTATATGAACTTGAGGGGGATCGAGGTATAGTCTCTTTCTCCACAAGTCCCTAGGTTGGATCTTAGGTACACACTTTTGCTTTATCATATTGATGGTTGCTTTCCTCAAGTGCCCTGTTTTTGTCAAGGCAAAATCATAAACAAGAATATCTACATCACTCATTTTAAGAGTGGATGTGCTTCGAATATTCTTTTTCTTTCTTGAGCCTGTTTATTTTGTCTTACATACCATTTCTAAGTTATATTTACCTGTGAATGCATTACTAATTTTAGTGTAATACCAATGCACTATCAAAGCCTCTATTCTTCTTTGATCAATATCTTTACAAAACTCTAAAACTTTCACAATCCAAAATGGTCTGGTAGCCTCATCACCATCAGCAAGGACCGCAATAAGTGTTTCAACATTTATTTCTTTTAAATTTCCTTGCCATTTGCTTCAGCCTGTTTTGTCATCCTTGGGCCTACATAAATATTCCTTTCTGGTGGATTGATAAAACTTTGAAGTGCATCTGCATTACATGCATGGGCCACATTCATTGACCTTTGTGTACAAAAATCCCATATGAATGGAACATCAAGTGGCCAATGACCTGCAATCACATTATTTATAATCTCTTTTTGATGATTGAAAAAGTCATCCCACCAAGATACATCTTGATCTCCAACGTATTTTTTTGCACGCTCAATATGTCTCTTCTTTTCAATAAGTACATGCATCCAACTTTTACTTTGATCAACCACATTTCCACATCTTTCCAAATTGTTTTTATCTTCATTGGTGTTTGTTCTGCACCATACACAAACAAATTAGGCACTACAACAAGAATCTGCATCCATCTTTAGGCTCCCACCCAGGATAACATGAATACTACTTTGCAAAAAAAAAGGTTTATGTCATCAACCCTCCTCATCAAGAATACATGGTTGAAACTAATATTATACAATGGAGCCAAAACCTTGTTGGAGTTAGACGTCTGGGGAAGCATGCGAATAGCACAAGGAAGAAGAAGAAGCTTGGAGCACAACACACAATACTGAATGTATTACTAGAGAATGTACAAAGATAAGTAGCCCATTAGGGCAATAGGCGTATATACAAGCCAGGGGAAAAAAACCTCCTAAAGAGGGAAAAAAGTGCCCCGGCAGTCCTAGTGTGTTCACACACATCACTACCTAAATATTGTTGGCAAACAATGTGCAATTGGTCCATTTCTGTCCAGAATCTACAGCATAAGTAGCTTCTTTTAACACTCCCTCTACATCAAAACGGCACGATGAGCGTGGATAGTTCATCGTCCTCCCATCTGGGGGACGCGGGTTCAAATCCAGTGGAATGCGTTAATGATAATTTGCATATATATGATTTTTGCCTTCTTAGAAGCAAACAATAGTGGCCGACGGACAACGACGGGCGATACGATTTCCGATAAAGCGATAACGTTTGATTTTCGTAAGCGATCGTAAGATCGTAGCTTTATTTTGGCTTTTGGAGAAGCTTTTGAGAGTACACACAAGACTATATAAGTACATGCTTGGTCACTTGTATTGCATCCTTCACCTAGGATCAACACAAGCTTTCTAGAGCTTGGACCTCAGTAGAGGTGGTGTTTCTTCTAGCACATGGGGCAGCCATGGTGCTAACTTGAAGCATGTTGAGGAGCAGTTATGGAGTTCTTCTTAATGATTCTTCTTGGAGAAGATGAAGGGTGTGCTCACACTCTAGCTCATGGAGAGGAGGTCATCTCTTGTTCATGGCAAGAAGACTTGATTATTAGCAGCTTGATGGTGAGGATCGCCCATCTACATGATGTATTTGAAGATCATCTTCTACAAGAAGATGTTAGGTTGAAGATTATCTTCTACAAGAAGATGTCTGGCTACTTCAAAGACATTGGATGGGACCATCTACATGATTTTGAAGATTATCTTCTACAGGAAGATATTAGGTTGAAGATTGTCTTCTACAAGAAGATGTCGGGCTACTTCAAAGACATTGGATGGTGTTTAACATAAGATTCACATCTTATGTTAAGTATTCAGGTACATATTCTCTTTATGCACACAGGTACTACTTGAAGTTTATGGAGGCTGTGGCGTTCATATCAGAAGGAGTCCTATTTGGCATAGGTACAAGAGAATCAGTACTTATATGCTTTATGCATATTTTTATGAGGTGTTTGAGAAGGTGTGTTCACTTGAGTTTGAGGATTTCCGGCAACAGTCTTGTTAGCATTCTATGCTACTTTATAAGTATGTGATCTTTTCACACACGTATCTGACTTAGGGTCTTTCATAGCCTAAGTTTAGATGTAGGTTTGTTGACCATCAGTTTCACACTGATCCTTCCTCATTCAGTCACTCATATTCACTCTTCTATAACCTATTAGGTCACACATCTCATGTATATTCAGATTACTGCCCACACATCTGAATATGTTTGTTACATTGTACATTCACTCATTCATCTATTTCTCATCACATAGAATGGTTGAGAATTTTGCTCCCACATTGTACATTGAACATTGGTATATATGATACTATGAGTAAGCGATGGCTTACGTAACACCTTACACATGACGTCTATTCTTTCTCTATCTTTGTCTCATCATCTGTATGATTAAGTTGTGGTATGTTCATGTTTTGTCAATATGGAAGATTGCTAGAATTAATGTTGTACATGAATGGAACTATGGAACCATGGACCTGTGACATGAGCCTAAGGGCCTACCTCACTTCCAACAAATATATCAACAAATCCCCCCTGGAAGTGATGCGGTGAACAAGGAGCTGGCACTCATGTATAAGGAAGTGCCAAGCTATGTGGAAATCACTCCACAAAAGGAAGTAAGCCCAAAGCTTTGCGGAAATCTTCAAACTTCTCCCTAGGCAGAGCCTTCATGAAAAGGTCTGCAATGTTCTCCTGCGTGGGCACATATGCCAAGCTGATCTCCCCAGCAGAGAACCTCTCCCTGACATAGTGATAATGCACCTCAATGTGCTTAGTGCAAGCATGGAACACACAGTTCCTCGCAAATGCCAATGGGCTCTAACTGTCAGTGAAGATGGTGGTGGCAGAACTTTGGCCAACACCCAAATCAGCCATAAGGCATATGAGCCACACACACTCAACAATCGCTGTGAAAGCTTCCCTATACTCAGCCTCACAACTGGAAGTGGCCACAGTAGGCTGCTTCTTGCTCAACCAAGATATACATGACCTACCAAGCATGAAGCAAAATCCACTAGTGGACACACGAGTGTCATAGCAACCAGCCCAATCAGAGTCAGAAAAAGCATGCAAATCTAGAGGTAGTGATCCCCTCTTGGGATAAAACAACCCAAGTAGCCGAGTACCACCCAAATAGCGAAAGATGCGTTTAACTGCCTGCCAATGCTTGACTCCTGGGCAATGCATAAACCTGCTCATCTATGAGACATCAAACTGAATATCTGGCCGGGTAATGCATAAGTAAATCAAGCATCCAACAGCCTGCTGATAGAGAACAACATCAAATGCATCTCCAGCATCATGAAGACTCAAACATAAACATGTCTCCATAGGAATGGCAATAGGCTTACAGTCTTCAAGGCCAAAACGCTGCAATAATGTGTTAATATATTTTGTTTCACACAAAGCCATTCCACCATCAACTTGCATAAATTGAATGCCCAAATAGTGATGCAAATGCCCCAAATCAGACATCTCAAATGAGGCATGCAAATCAGCCTTAAAAATAGCAATATGCTTCTCAATAGGACTAGTGAGAAGCATGTCGTCAACATAGACAACAAAAGCCCATCATTAGCACGCTTAACATATAAGGTGCTTTTAGTTGGATTGTTCTCAAAACCATGTGCAATCAAATAGGCATGTATCTTCTCATACCAAGCACGTGGTGCTTGCTTTAAACCATATAATGCCTTCTTTAACCTGCACACTTGGTTTTCATGCCCTTTCTGCACAAAGTCACGGGGCTAAAAAACATACACTTCTTTATGCAAGTCATCATTCAGAAATGCAATTTTAATGTCCAATTGATGTACATTTGAACCATGATGGGCTGCAAGTGCACAAATGCTCCGAACAGTAGTCATACGACATGTAGGTGCAAAGGTCTCATCAAAATCAATGCCTCTTTCCTGTGCATGACCCTTTGCAACAAGCCTAGCCTTATACCTGTCAACTGTACCATCAAGTTTACGCTTCAACTTGTATACCCACTTAGTGCCAATGGCCTTCTTGCCAGGAGGCAAGTCACATAAAGACCAAGTACCATTCTTCATTATTGCATCATATTCAGATTGCATAGCAGCCATCCAATTTTCTAAATTTTATGCTTCATCAATTAAAACAAGCTCATTCTAATCACAAAGACTAGATGCAGCCATAGCATAGCAATCTGATGCAAAAGAGGCACTATGAGAGCCTGAACGAGTACAATATGACGGAGGTGCATCTAATTTGCTATCACGCAAAGTCTGCACCAGCCATTTTGGCATAGTTTTTGCCTGCTCAATATCAGCTCTCTCATCAACTAGTGCATCATGTAAATCTGCATCAGAAATGGAATGATCAGCATGTTGCGAACATTTGTTTTATGTAGGGTACAAGTTTCAAATTATGTAAATACCTTTGGGAAGTCTTCAAATACTTCAAGAAGGCTCATATTATTCATAAAATGTAGCAAAAATACCACGTGAGTTCTAGAACATGGTGAGTCAAATTAGTGAGTCACAAGGGAGCTTCAGTGGTGTCCTAGTGGAAGGTTGATGTGGCTAGTTCTCAAAGTCCATCAATACTTTGCTTATTTGAGCACTTAAGTCATGTAATACCTCCATCCAAGTGTCTACCACAAATTTAAATGTATTAGGAAGGTTTTAGATTAGTTTCCCATGCTATAAAAAGAGGAGAAAAGTCGTGATCTTGTGGGATGTCCAAGAGAGTCATATGTGTATCTCTACACTGCTGTAGTTTTGTATGCAGAGATTGCAGAGCTTGTATCTCCCTCATTATATATCCCAATTACATGTTTGATAGCTCATTGGAAAGCGCTTACTGTTTACTTTCTTCCTGTAAATTTTCATAATCATTGGATTTGTGAGCTGAGAGCAATACTCTCTGCAAGTAGTGTGTGTTCTCTGTTTTTTATCCCTGCTGAAGGTCTCCATTAAACCTCAAACTTGCAGAGGTCATATCTCCTTGTGTATGTATCTAAATCATGTGTTCTTTGTCTTGTTAGAAAGCTCTTTAAGTCTACTTGTAGTTTGGAAAGTTTCAAAGTCATTGGATTTGTGAGTTAAGAGCAGAAGTCTCTGCAAGTGATGTGTGTCCTCAGGTTCATCTCTGTTTCAAGGTCTCCATTAAAGCTGCATATTGCAGAGGTCATAGCTCATTGTCTATTTATCCATTTGAGGTGTTCTATATCTTGTTGGAAAGCTCTTAGATTCTAGTTTATGTGTGTGAAACAGTTTTGGAAAATTCCAAGTGAGTAAAGAGCAATTTGCTTTGCAAGAAAATTGGTCTGTGCATACAAGTTTGTGAAAAAGTCAACTAGGTCCTGTTGGGTTTCACCTACTTCTAGCTGTACTTTGGAGATCAATAAACTCCAACATTGGTATCAGAGCAAGTACTTGGAGGCTTGGAGAAGGTTATCATACCTTTATGAAGAATTTGAAGCTATCAAAGAAGCAGTTCATCATCAACACTACACAAAGGTAGAAGAAGATTGCAAGGAGGCATCTCAAGCAACATCCAAGCAAAGAAAGGTGCACATACCTCATTTACAAGGTAAATATTATATTTCTTCTCATCACACACATTGGAAAGGAGGCTTAAAGGAGGAAGCTTAGCATTTGTATTATGGGAGACCAACATGCACAAATAGAGAAGCTTGATAAGACCAACTATCAAGCATGGAAGTTTAGAATCACAGCATACTTGCAAGGTAGAGGCTTGTATGGTTTGATTGACGGCACAGATATCAAACCCACATTACCAGAGGACCCAAATCAGCAACAATTGAGGGAGTTTAGACTTTGGAATGAGAGAGACAAAAGGGTTATATTCATTTTATCATAAAATATTCAAGATTCAATGGTAGGACACATACAAGATCTAGACACAAGTAGAGATGTTTGGCTTGCATTGGAAAGGTTGTATGCTACAGGTACAAGAGCAAGGAAGATTCAACTCAAAAATGAGTTGAATAACATAAAGAAAGATACAAGGATATCGGTCAATGATTACATATTGAAAGTTAAAGAGATTGCAGATCAACTAGGATCAATTCAAGCTCATGTGGAGGACGACGACTTGGTTGCACATACTCTCAACGTACTCAAAGATGATGAGAGATGGAAACCCTTCATTACTTCAGTTTATGTCAGAGGAGAATTACCAGATTTTGATCAACTTATTGCCCTCATGGTCACGGAGGAGATGAATCTAAATGGTTCTACTTCAAATCAAAAAGGATCTCAAGGACAAGATCTTTATGTAGGATCATCAAGAGGTGGAAACAGAGGTGGAAGAGGTTCAAATAGAGGTCGAGGAAGAAGGAGCGATGATCAAAGGACTTCAAGTGGCTTCTTCAACACAAGAGGAAGAGGAAGATCAAGCGCTAGAGGTACAAGAGGCTACTACAACTACAACCAAAGACAAAGGAGTGAAGATAATAAGAACAATTGCTATATATATGGAAGGTATGGACACTATGCCAAAGATTGTTATCAAAATGAAAATAATCAAGGTGGTAATCGAAGAGGAGGCTATTCAAGAAGAGGTGAACAACAAGGAAATTATGCAGTTGAAGGTAAAAGTGATAATTATGATTCTCTTCTTATGATGAATGTAGAAACTAAGATGAATTGCAATAGCGATGTATGGTATGTAGATAGTGGTTGTTCTAATCACATGTCTCATGATGCTTCATGGTTTTCTAATATGCATAATCCGTCATGTAAAGGTCATGTTGAAACAGGAGATGATACAACACATAAGATTATGCAGGTTGGAGATGTTGTTATGCAAGATAAGAGCAAGAAAAATTGCTTGAAGGATGTACTTTATGTGCCAACGATCACTAAGAATTTGATGTCGGTTGGTCAAATGGTAGAAAAAGGTCTACAAGTGAGATTTAATCATGTAGGTTGCTTCATTGAGGATCCAAAGCAAAGGAGATTAATTGCTAGAGGTCAAAAACAAGGTAGATTGTTTACATTCAAGGTAAACCCAAATCATACAAACTATTTCTCTTATGGTATGCATCGAATAGCACAGCTTGATCTATGGCACAAAAGGATTGGACACATGAATGCACAAAAGGAGCTATCAAAGAAGAGGATTGTTGAAGGATTACCTGATCTTACTAAGCAACATATGGTGCATCTTTGTGAAGCATGTCAAATGGGTAAGCAAAGTAGACAACCTTTCAAGCATTCAAGCTATGTAAGTGATGGTTTGCTAGATCTCATACACACAGATGTGTGGGGACCTACTAAAGAGGCATCCTTGGTTGGTAATAAGTACTATGTATCATTCATTGACGATCATAGTAGAATGACATTTGTGTATTTTATTAAACATAAGAGTGAGGTCTTTGATTGTTTCAAGAAGTTCAAATCATATGTCGAAAAGCAAACAGGAAGGTATATTAAGAAGCTAAGATCCGATGGAGGAGGAGAGTATTTCTCTCAAGCTTTTACTGATTTTTTGTATGATGAAGGTATCAAAAGAGAAGTTACATGCAGGTATACTCCACAACAAAATGGAGTCGCAGAAAGAAGAAACAGAATCATAGCAGAAGCATCTAGAAGCATGCTTAATGATATGTGTTTGCCTAATTATTTTTGGGCTGAAGCTGTTAGCACAAGTGTTTACATTATGAATAGAGTTCCGACTGCTGGAGTTCATCATTTGACACCATATGAGGTATGGCATGGAAGGAAACCAAGTGTAAGTCATTTGAAAGTATTTGGCTGTGTATGTTATGTACATGTACCTAGTGAGGTGAGATCTAAACTTGATGCGAAATCAGAAAAATGTATATTTATTGGTTATGCAGATACTCAAAGAGGATATAGATGCTATAATCCTCATACCAATAAGGTTGTTGTGTCAAGAGATGTAAACTTTGATGAATCACTTTCATGGTATGCAGATAAGAATTGTTTGCAGGTCATGGATGAAAATGAAGAAGGTGTGGTTGAAGGAGATGAATGCATAGTTCAGCCATCAGGAAGTTTAAATGATGAAAGGAGTGGTTTAGATGAAGAAAGAGGATCACCTTTCAATGGAAGATTAAGGCAAGAGTCACCTCCAAGTGTTAAAAGTAAAGGTAAACTCAAACTTGTTGAAGTTAATGATGATGGAGAGGAAATTAGTAATGTATGTGAGTATGGAGAATCATCAAAGGTTCCTAATAAGAAAGGAAGAGCATCTACATTGGAGGTAAGAAGAACTTCAAGAGTAAGTAAGCAACCTCAAAGGTATACTTATGAATCTTTCATGAATACTCATTATGCTTTTATGACAAAAGTTGAGCAGGAAAATGAACCCACATGTTATGATGAGGCCAAAGGAGATGAAAAGTGGGAGAAAGCAATGAGAGAAGAAATGGAAGCACTACAGGATAACAAGACTTGGAATTTAGTTCCAAGTACACCAAAGCAAAAGGTAATTGGTTGCAAGTGGGTTTTTAAGATTAAAAGAAATAGTGATGGTAGTGTGTCTAGATATAAGGCTAGACTTGTAGCAAAAGGATATAATCAAACTCAAGGTGTGGACTATGAGGAAACATTTAGTCCAGTAGCAAATATGGCAATGGTGAGAACTTTGTTGGCTTTAGCTGCAAGTAAAAGGTGGAATATATATCAACTCCATATAAAGAATGCCTTTCTTAATGGTGAGTTAAATGAAGAAGTGTATATGTAACAACCAGATGGTTATGTGGATGCAAAATGTCCTAATCATGTATGCAGGTTAAAGAAGGCATTGTATGGTCTTAAGCAGGCACCAAGGGCATGGAATGCAAGGTTGGTAAAGTATCTTATGTTGCAAGGATACACAGCGAGTCATGCTGATCCTTCACTTTATGTAAAACATGTAGATGGCATGTGTGTCTATGTATGCATTTATGTGGATGACTTGTTGATTACAGGGAATGATGCAAAAGAAATTGATGAGATAAAAGGTAATTTGGGAAAGGAATTTAAAATTTCAGATCTTGGTTTGCTCAGATACTTTCTTGGGATTGAAATTGTGTATAGCGATGAAGGTATGTGGTTGATACAAAGAAAGTATATATGTGATATGCTGAAAAGGTTTGGTATGCAGGAATGTAAATTTTTTTCTACTCCAATGGAATGTAATGTAAAGCTAAGCGCAAAGGAAGGTGATGAGTTGCATGATATGAATGTATATAGATCCATGGTAGGATCTTTGATTTATGCAACAAAAACTAGACCTGATATATGTTATGCAGTGGGAGTATTGTCACAGTTTATGCATGAACCTAGAGTACCTCATATGCATGCAGCGAAAAGAGTGCTTAGGTATTTGAAAGGTACCATGAACGAAGGATTATTTTATAGTCATGATGCTGATCTAACTCTTAAAGTCTTTAGTGATGCAGATTGGGCTGGAAGCAAAGATGACAGAAGATCCACAAGTGGATATGTGGTAATAGCAAGAAACAAGACATTAACATGGAGTTCAAAGAAACAGCCTACAGTTGCTTTATCTTCTACAAAGGCTGAGTATAGAGGTTTAGCATTGGCTACTACTGAGGTTATGTGGTTTAAAAAGTTGTTTCATGACTTGAATGTGCAGGTTGATGTACCACTCATATATGGGGATAACTTGAGCAGCATTCATATGACCTCAAATCCTATTTTTCATGCTAGAACAAAGCATATAGAGGTTCACTATCATTATGTTCGAGAGAAGGCCATGAACAATGAAGTGCAGGTTTCTTTTGTTGGAACAAAGGATCAAGTTGCAGATATCTTCACCAAATCCTTGGATGGACCAAAGCTTCAAAGATTCAACTATATTATTGGCATGAAGGAAATACCCTTTGAAACTTGAGGGGGAAAATGTTGCGAACATTTGTTTTATGTAGGGTAAAAGTTTCAAATTATGTAAATACCTTTGGGAAGTCTTCAAATACTTCAAGAAGGCTCATATTATTCATAAAATGTAGCAAAAATACCACGTGAGTTCTAGAACATGGTGAGTCAAATTAGTGAGTCACAAGGGAGCTTCAGTGGTGTCCTAGTGGAAGGTCGATGTGGCTAGTTCTCAAAGTCCATCAATACTTTGCTTATTTGAGCACTTAAGTCATGTAATACCTCCATCCAAGTGTCTACCACGAATTTAGATGTATTAGGAAGGTTTTAGATTAGTTTCCCATGCTATAAAAAGAGGAGAAAAGTCGTGATCTTGTGGGATGTCCAAGAGAGTCATATGTGTATCTCTACACTGCTGTAGTTTTGTATGCAGAGATTGCAGAGCTTGTATCTCCCTCATTATATATCCAAATTACATGTTTGATAGCGCATTGGAAAGCTCTTACTGTTTAATTTCTTCCTGTAAATTTTCATAATCATTGGATTTGTGAGCTGAGAGCAATACTCTCTGCAAGTAGTGCATGTTCTCTGTTTTTTATCCCTGCTGAAGGTCTCCATTAAACCTCAAACTTGCAGAGGTCATATCTCCTTGTGTATGTATCCAAATCATGTGTTCTTTGGCTTGTTAGAAAGCTCTTTAAGTCTAATTGTAGTCTGGAAAGTTTCAAAGTCATTGGAGTTGTGAGTTAAGAGCAGTAGTCTCTGCAAGTGATGTGTGTCCTCAGGTTCATCTCTGTTTCAAGGTCTCCATTAAAGCTGCATATTGCAGAGGTCATAGCTCATTGTGTATTTATCCATTTGAGGTGTTCTATATCTTGTTGGAAAGCTCTTAGAGTCTAGTTTATGTGTGTGAAACAGTTTTGGAAAATTCCAAGTGAGTAAAGAGCAATTTGCTCTGCAAGAAAATTGGTCTGTGCATACAAGTTTGTGAAAAAGTCAACTAGGTCCTGTTGGGTTTCATCTACTTCTAGCTGTACTTTGGAGATCAATAAACTCCAACACAGCATCATCACATGAAACCTGCAAAGGCTGAGAAATTGCCTCATTGGGACCAGCACTAGACTGTCCACCTATAAAAAGAGGCAGCAAAGTATCATACATGTCTTAGGAGCTAACAGATGTCTCCTTAGTACATGAAAGCAATAGCTGAATAGCATCTTCCACAAAAACAATATCACAGCTAACCAGAATGCATTTAGTCTGTGGATGATACAGACGATAGCCTTTACTTTCAGAACTATATCTAACAAAAATACATTTTACTACTTTATCATCCAACTTTCTGCGATGTTGTTTAGGCACTAATGCATATGCCAAACAACCAAAAACACACAGATGAGCAACAGATGGCTTGCGGTCATGCCAAGCCTCATATGAAGTGATAGACTCCAGCGCTTTAGTGGAACACCTGTTTAGTACATATGCTGCACACATGACAGCCTCAAGCCAGAAAGTATGTGGTAAAGCCTGACTCTTGACCATACACCTCGCCATCTCCATGAGTGACCTCTTCTTTCATTCAGCAAATCCATTATGTTGAGGTGTATACGTCATTGTACACTGGTGTTTTATCCCACGTTCAGCAAGAAATGCATTAAAATGAGAAGACATATATCCCCCCCCCCTTGATCAGAACGGAGGGTGCCCATTTTACATGCTGACAGATTTTCAGCCAAAACCAAAAATTGTTTGAAGCACATGAACACTTCGGACTTTGACTTCAATGGATATACCCATGCATGCCTAGAAAAATCATCGATGAAAGTCACGAAGTAAAGATAATTCCCAAAAGAAGGTGTCTACATAGGACCACAGACATCATTATGTACAAGCTGCAATTTCTGAGTAGCCAGAAATGAACCATCTTTTGGAAAAGGACGAACGCTGCATTTTGCCCAAAATATAGCCTTTACAAACATGTTTTTCGGGTGCCTCAAGTTTGGGCAAAGAGGACACCATTTCAGATTTCTACACGCGGCAAACTAGCAAAATTCAGATGACCAAAGCGTGCATGCCAAAGCTTTGCATCTGACATAGCCTGAGAATCATTTACTACACATGGCAAATCATTTCTAGGTCTTTCATAGTCTATGAGCTTATACAGCCCACGACATAAAATGCCAGAAGCAATAATCACATCGCCATTTGACAAATCATGAACTGTACACCTGTCATCAACAAATTTCACAACCAAACCAATCTTGGCTAATGCAAAAATTGATAATAGGTTCTTCTTGATCCCTGGCACAAATAAAGCATCTGACAAAGTGAAAGAACTACCATCAACAGTAGTCAAAATGATCTTATCAACTCCCATAAGAGGATAAGAGGAGTTGTTGGCGCATGTAACAGTATTCCCTGTAGGGGCAGGCTCGAGTGAAGAGGAGAAACTGCGCTACGAGGTAATATGTTTGGTAGCCCCACTGTCAAAATACCAAACATCCGAGTCTACTACATACATGCACTACTCATGAGAAGATGGGTCAAAACTGCAAACAGTAGTAAACACCCATTCTTCTTCCTGCACAAATTAGCAGACTCTGTTTTTGGTGTAGAGGCCTCTACAACAACCATTCCAGCCTCTTTCTTCTTTGCCTCTTTAGCAGCCAGTTTTGGACAGTTCTTTATGATATGATCATTCCCTTTACAGTACTTACAAAACAATTTCTAGTTTTCTGATTTCTTCTCATCTTTATCTTCCTTCTTCGAATATGCAGAATTAGCAGATTTCTGCTTACTAGTTGAAGAGCTCCATTTTCCTTTGCCCTTCTGACTAGCCAGGAAAGCTTGGTCTACAACTCGCATAATGGACCTGTTCTGCCTAGAGTGATCTTCCTGCAACAGAACAGAGACTAACTCCTCAAATGATAAGGCATTTGGATTGACTTTCATCATCAACCGAAGAGTAGTGTTTGTTGATTGATGGTATGGATTAAAAAAAACATGTTTGCTCCATTTTTATCGCGTCCCTAAGGACATTGGAGATGAAGTTCTCGTGCAAATGCATTTGGTTGGTGCTTTGGTATACAATGGATTGTAAAGTCCAAGGTTTTCTTTGCATATCCAAACGTGCATAATGATTTAAACCTTACGGTTACTGTCATGCATCCAGTTTTGCAATCATGGAAGGGCCTTTTGCCACCAAATTTGTATTTGCAGCTTGATAATACTGCAAGAGAGAATAAAAATTCTATAGTTTTTGGATATTTATTCATGCTTGTTGATAGACGTGTGTTTCAAAATAAATTTCCTTTTGGTTGGGCACAATCATTATCACATTGATCAAATGTTTAGTATGTTCTCTAAGAGGTTGGCACGTAATAATGCTTTTACTCTTCCAATATTATCTGAGTTGATTTCAGAAGCATATACTCCAAAACTTGAAGTTCAACACCTTACACAGATTTATGACTTTAAGCACTTTTGCTCAGTAGGCCTTGATAAGAGTTCTAAAGTTTGTTGATATATTTAGGTAGTGATGTGTGTGAACACACTAGGACCACCAGGGCACTTTTTTCCCTCTTTAGGAGGTTTTTTCCCCCCCGCTTGTATATATGCCTATTGCCCTCATGGGCTACTTATCTTTGTACATTCTCTAGTAATACATTCAATATTGTGTGTTGTGCTCCAAGCTTCTTCTTCTTCCTTGTGCTGTTCGCGTGCTTCCGCAGACGTCTAACTCCAACAATTGGTATCAGAGTAGGTCATTGCTTCATCTAGGGTGTCGTCGGCACTCCTCCGTTTGCAATCTTAGAATCGCACGAATTTTGGTGAGCTCATTTCGACCTCCGAACACACTATCGAAGCGCTTGTCCAGGTTATTTCATCTTTTTGTGCCAAAGGTATAAACCAGTTTTTGTTCACCAGTATAAGCATCTCAAAGTATGCTACAGGTCTAGTGGAATTCGTTTGGGCAGTTTTGTTCAACTTTTTGAGATACATTCAATTTTTTGCATCAAGGTATTTTAGTCACCCGCCATGGCTGAAAGCAGTGATGTATTTTGTATATTGGCTGTTGAGGATAAGTTGGATGGTACCAACTACCTGTTATGGGCTTATATGATGCGACATGTGTTGGTTGCAAAAGGACTGTGGAACATTGTACAAGGTGTCAAAAAACGTCCTATCACACCTGCAACTGTTACAACTACAGGTACTGAAGCTGATGCAGAAGGTGTCGAAGATGATGATATTTTGCATATTCCTGTTCGTGCTGCGGTTTTTGCTGCAGCTACTGCAAAGCAGATTTGCTGGGATGGTAGAGATGCCCAGGCACATGCATTGAGAGCTTTATCTGTCAAACATGCCATTATTCCTCACATTCGCTCTTGAAAAACAGCTAAGGATGCTTGGGATACACTTACCCCATTGTACTAAGCTAGGAATGAGGCTCGTGTTGCTTACCTCTGAAAACAGTTCGAGAGTGAGCACATGAATAAAGGTGATTCTATGGACAGTTTCCTAATGAAGATCAAAGACCTGAAGGAACAATTGATTTCTGATGATGAGGTTATACCAGATAGCTCACTTGTGCAGACCGTTTTGAATGGTCTTCCTCATTCATTCAAATTTTTGAGTGCTTTACTTTGATGATGAATTGCTTTCTTTCTTTCTAAAGCTTGTCTCGCACGATGGTTCCTAAGAAGCCTTTTGAAATTATCTTTTCTTGTGGTGTTGTAGCCCCGCATGTTCTTCAAAGTGGCGCAAATTGAACACTCACCCATTCTAACTTTATGAGGAATAGTCACATTATTAAACTCTTCCTTTCATAATCAAGTAAAGTGATGATACAACACATACTTCTCATTTCTACTTTCCATATCTTCTTTATATACTTGAAATACTTCTCGACGAGTAAAGTTATCTAACAAGTGTAACCTTCCAGTTGTAGGCATAACCTCACAATGCAAGTTAAAATAGTTCATCATCCAATTCATTGCATGAAGTCCAATAGATCCTTTGGTCCCATTATGATATGTATCCAAAATGAGATCTCCATTCATAAGCCCATGTTGACTCTTATGTATTCTAAAATTTCCCACACCCATTGCAATTTTAAATGCAGCCCTACAACACTGCATCCCTTGACTAAAGTAATATTCAAAAGCAATACACGTTAGTGACATGTTATCCTCAATCATTTGCATGTGGTAAACAGGGTATATATCTTGCCTTTCACTATCGAAGTGAAGGAGTATCTCTCTTAGGTGCTTGAGTTTCTTCATTCCTAAGTTATACAAACATTTCAAACCACAACAATGCTTCATAATATCCAATGCAATTTGTCTACTTACTTCACGAGGCTTTCTCTTAAAATGTAGATTGAGTGTGCTTTGTCTTTCTTTCTATTTGCTAACACCCTTTGCTCCACATGCACTTGAATCAAAAGGGAGATCAATGGGTGCATCAAAATGGAGATCAAGAGGTTCATTTAGTTGAGCAACATTGCATTGAGAATGTAACATAGATGACTCAACTGAAAACATAGAATGAAATTCTAAGCCATGCACATCATGCGTGAGGAAAGGATCAACTGAAAACAAGGAATTTGGACTTCCATCAAGGTGACTAGAGGAACCTGATGCCCAAGCATCTACTGAAAAGATGGAGCTCATCTTCACTTATTTCAAAGAGAAATGAAAATAGAATACCTTTTTAAACGGTGGAAGTGTAACATCAAGTGAAAGTGTCACATCAAAGAGATATGAAGATAGATTGCCCAAATTATTATGGGTATATATGAAGATTAATAAAAAGTACAATATGATCATATATGACTAACTATGTGATTTGTTTTGACCAAGTTTGACTTGACAAAGTTTTGAGATACAAAATAAGCTTTGAAGATACATAATAAAGTGTGCTATGTTGATCTCTTAAAAGAAGAAAGGACACAAGAATGTGGAGAAAAGAGAACCCACTTCTCCTGTCTTAAAATTGGTGAGCACAAAGAAATTATTTGATGGCAAAGTGATAAATTGAATTCCTTGAGAGATGCAACTAACTTTTTCATTTATTTTGGACCTTTATTTCCTATGGGCCTCAAATGTTCTTGCATATACTATTCAATGTATTTCCTCATATTTTTTTTACATCATGCTTTCTAGGTAACAATGTTGAATTACTATCTACTCAAGATGTTTGAGTTGTTAACAAAATAAAATTTGAAGTGTTTTACTAGGCACAAAAAAACTATTTTGTAAGAGACAAGTGGTTTTCACTAAAGGTTGTGAAATGCACCATACTTTGCATGATTTCATGATGTTTAGGTCCAAATAAAAAGAGAACATATCTTTATTCTCCTTTGTTGTGACTCCCTTTTTACTCATACTGCATCCATTTTTAAATTAGCCCAATGTTGATGTAGCTCACATCTATGCCTTTCATGTGCAAATATTCCCATGCAAATTACATCCATATACCCCTTAAACAGCTCTACAAAATCTTTCATAAAATGTCCTTCTAAGTGCATACAAACTTTCATCATCTTTGGGTTAGCTTCCATGCCTAAATTAAGCTCCTATAACTCATCTTCTTTTACTTTATTTGACATTTCATAATTCTTAGCATAAGTCTTTTCTACCATGTCTTTAACTTTCTTTACTTCTCGTCCTTGGCTTCCTTAGTCAAAATTTTTGCCTTCGCTTCCCATAGCTTGCTTAATTCAGTGCCATCAATTTCTTTTCTTGGAAAAACTTCCTCAGTTGCCTTCCTCGGAATTTTGTCTTATTGCAATATGCCTTTGACATCGATGTTGAATATAGGAACCACTATGGGTTTGTCTTTCAAAAACCCCTCTTCTTCATCATCTTCAACTTCTTCTACTAAATTGATTGTCTGAGCTACCAATGGTTTCTCTTTATGTAAAACATTCTTCCTTCCATGCATTGTCACCTTTCTTTTACCTTTTGTTATAACTACCACATTCAAGCCCCATTCTTGCTTGACGTTAGCACTCCTAAACCATGGTCTACCAAGCAACATTTCATAAGGAGATGTTGATTCTAACATCTCAATAACCACAAAATTTACCATAAACATCATTCCTCCTACTTTTGTTTCTTATTTCTTCAAGATTCAAAATGGTTGAACTCTCATTTGATTAGCCATTTCGACATGGAATGGGGCTGGAGCTAATTCACCTATCTTCACTTTTTTGGAAAGATATTCACACTAGATCCACCATCTAATAATACTTCAAACATCCTATCCTTAAACTCAGCTTTAATGACTGGTACCATAAAATCTACATTGGCCGCATCAATGTTATCAACAACTAATACCACCTTGTTATTATCACTTATATTTACTTGCTATCCCAAAAGTATATTTAAAAATATTTTCTTCAGTGTCGGAACTAGTGCTAATACCTGGTCCAATGATATTTGTATAGGAGCATTAATAAATACCTCAAACCAATCATTATTTTTTTCACTACTGATATTGTTGTTGACTTCCTGGTGCAGAACGATGACACACTTTGTATCATCGAAATCAATTTATTCTTGACTAGCCTGACTTTGCTAAATCTTCTTCTGCATCTGTTTCCTAATCCCATTTAGCTCCTGCCAATTTATTGGTCCTTTTTGTTTTGATCTTTTTATTGTGTGGACTAAAGCCTCCTCTGATCTAAAACAATGATTATAGTTACAATTCCATTCCTTCATAGGACATGTCTTGATTTTGTTGTTGTGGTTGAACTTGTTGGTTTGGTTGATTATACCTTGCCATCGGTACTCCTCTCTATTCC
Source organism: Ceratopteris richardii (assembly GCA_020310875.1). Lineage (NCBI taxonomy): Eukaryota > Viridiplantae > Streptophyta > Polypodiopsida > Polypodiales > Pteridaceae > Ceratopteris > Ceratopteris richardii. Next base: position 112,779,664 of record CM035425.1, on the reverse strand, counting down.
CTATGTTTTAACCATAATGGATAATTTGGCCTTATCCAAGGATCTAGGCCAGAACAATATACACATGGCATTATCGTTGTTGGTCTAGCTTCTTGATTTTATTGCTCTTGCCATGGAGGTATTCCTTGTCTTTTTTTTTATTGTAACCTTCTCATCCTCTAACAAGTTTTGCCTCATTCATTGCCACTTCATTCTTACTTCTCTCATCATATCTTGAAGGGTGCCCTCTATTCTTTGGATTATACCAACATGAAGCCATACTATGCCCCTCTTTTTCACAAATGTCTCAAAATTTCTTCTCCTTTGGTGGAGGTACCAAATATTCAATTTTTTTAAATTTATTGATCAATGCTTCTTCTTTAAGATGTTTAGCTTTATTCTTACAATTCTTTTTTATTTGAACTTCCTCATTTCACTATCTCAACCTGTCTATACCTTTTGTTCTTTCGAATATTTTTTCTACTCTAACTGTAGCTAATACTAATACATTGAGTCCGCCTGCAATTTCTATTATGCTAGCTACCACATTCCTCAAGTTGCTTCTTACTCCCTTCAAGAAATACTCGGCTAACATTTCATATGTAGGTCTCTCATTGCCCTATAGCCTTTCCACTAAAATTCAAAATTTTGTGCATAGTCTTCCACTAACATATTCCTTTGCGTGATTGCTCTTAATTTTCTAAGCGCATAAGTCAGAGTCTTCTCTTTCCTAGACCTTTGCAAAATGTTATTTTTAATGCATTATAGTTTGCAAAGTGTCGAATGTCATACAGGCTAAACTAGGTCATGGCCTTACTTTCTAAGTTAGCCACAAATTGTTGCAATTTCATCGCATCACCATACAAAGTGGCATAGCCATTGGCTATCCACTTAATTTCAAATTGAGCGACATGGCAATTTGCATCTTCTTTAGATCCTCCTCTAAATCTAGCTATCTTGGCCCATGGATTAGGTGGTGTTTGTGCCATATTCTTTGGCTTAGGATATCCTCTAGATCTTTGTCTACTAGTCCCCCTTAGTGGGCCAAGTTGGATTCACCTTCTTGTCCGTGTAGTGCCTCCTATGAGTATTAGCTTCCTTAAATATCCTCCCACCAGCTCTGCTTTGGCTGCACTCGTTCCTTCACCGTCTTGGTCTAGAGGAATTTCTTCAATATCTTGGTCTTCGATTGTAATGTGCCATTTGTTCAAACTATCTAATGCATCTAATTGAGACATACGAGCATGACCCCTTGTGTAACAAACTTTTCCAAACTTACTCAATCGATGGGACATTCATTTCATGTCTTAGTAGAGACAAGATTAGTAGGATCATCAAATGTGTTGGGGTTAAGAAACACATAAAATTCCACACAAAGTTTTCAAGACACACTAATCTGGAGGAGCACAGTTAGAAGAAATTCATCGAATCACATACAAAATTAAAAAAAAACAGAGCAATTTGAATAAAAGTATACTATGCAGTAAGATCAAAATAGAACAGAGTTAGGATGCTAGAATAGAACAAAATAGAATTTACAAGAAAGTAGCATTACAAGAAAAAACCATTACAAGAAAGTAGCATCCTTTACAAATGGGGATCATTTCACTCCTCGCGCTCATTCTTTTAATAGACATTTCTGGTATATCCGATTACAACCCCTTTTTTAATAAAATCCTACCACATAACATCCTACCCATTCAGCAAACGTAGATTCATTACATGGTTTAATAGCTCCATAGAGTTCCATAGTTTTCATACACATTATTACTCCATCAAGGGCATATGACATTGGATTGAGGTCATTTGAACGAGGTTGATTTTATGTGAGTATGTAAGCTAGGTGTATGAGATGGGAGGTAGTAGACACTTTACAAAATGGAATTCCACTTTTTGTTTTGACGTCTCAAGAGTCTTCTTAAGGGGAAGGATATGGCAATAGCGGCCAATGGGAGTGAGGAGTATAGAAACTTTACCAACTGCCTTCCAATGCCATATTGAGGAAAAAATGGAACTAAGGGAAAGGAACTATTACATTAACTTAGGACCGTGGATAGGTGGTTGGCAAGTGTTGCATCATGAACCACTGTTTATATAGGAAAGGTGATTGGGAAAAGAACAGATGAGAGAGCTCTTAGGTGGGAGCCCATGATCTATAAAGATGGTCACTCAATTTTCTCTCTTCGACTACTCTCCTTAGTGAAAAGCTCAATGGTAGTTCATGTTTGTAAAACGAAGTCACTCCATAGTCTCATATTCATATGATGAGACTCCCTTGAAGGTTTTTAAACCTTCACACGGTTGGATGTGGGCATAAAATATTTACACCGAAGGTGTATAAAATACAAAAATCTTCTATAAAACCTCACAACTTATACAATTTCTCATGCACAATGCTTATGGTGAAGCCTTATGTCATTTCCTTTAGAAATCCTATAGTCTAATGAAGTTGCCATAATCTAATGTATAGCCACATAATTTTTCTTTTTATACTTCGTTTCCTCTCGAGTACATATACATATACCGCTCTAAATCTTAGTTATAATCCTATAATTAAAGTCCAAGGCTCTAAGAAATTTTCTTAGTTACAAGGTTTCAAAACCTCTTTACTTCTTTGGTATTCTTGTTTTCTTTGAATATCTTAGTGGAGGTTTTGAAAATATGAAGTGTTAATGCTTTGAGATGAGTTTCAACCCCATCCTCATTTAGTTAACCTGGTCAGATAGCTTTCTTTTTCATGCATGTGCATGCAAAAAAGATAATTCGAATAGGGTGAGGTAATTGCCAATGGCAAAAACTGTCTATTGGTTGTGAAAATTCTCCATCCCAATGCCAAAAGCTCTGTCAACTGATTGAGCGAATTCTCCATCCGAATGCCAAAAACTGTCAATTGATTGAGCCAATTTTCCATCCATAATTATAGTCATTTCTTGAGATAATTCTCAATGTCTTTAAAGAGAGTATTATATTTACCAATCTTTGGTAACATATACAAATTTTGCATACTCTACTAAGACAATACTTCATATTCTCATATGTATTAATCATTTAGATTAAAAAAAAAAAAGATAGCAATCTTCATGTTCTATTAATGTTCTTAAATATGCGCAAAGAATATCTAGAATGGTTCCTCAAAGGTTGAACGATTCATGCTATCAAGCATGCATGTGGCAATAAATTCATCACAATGTGCAACTGCTTTTCTTCCTTGCTATCCATGCTCGAAGATCCAATGGAAGTCCTAAGTTCCATTGATGACCATATCCAATTTTTTAATGCAGATATGCTCAAGAATTGGCAAGAAAATTTGAATGTAGCAAGGATCTCTTCACTTTTATCACCAGATCACAAAACGAAAGATTCAAAACGTCCATTTGGGACAATAGCAATGTCATGACTGTTAGTGTTTGCTCGAAAAGCCAAATGGCCATTCAAAACCTGCATAAAATGAAGAGAAACTCTCTACTCTTTATTTTTCTATGTTTTCTTTGTAGGTCTGCATAGATAAGTACAAAGTTCGTTTGTGCTGGTGACTAAAAAGATAGTATGCACTATGGCGAGCGAGTCTCCCCTTCATTTCTTGCCATAAATATTACAAAAATAGCCACAAACCGGCTCAATAATACATCTTTCATCATCCCAAAACAATTTAAGGACCTGAAAAACTCTATTTATTTATCTTCCTTGAGTACCTCAAAGTGAAATCACTTCAATTGCCTTCAGTTTTGGCAAGTTACAGCCTCTAACAGATAGTGATTGGAACCTATCATAAGAAAATATAGATACATGCAAGGATGGGAAAAATCAAAATTTCCACATTTTCTTTAGATATTTATAGTTCCACATTGTGCTCTTCGTTTCAAGTCTAGCATTACAGGAACCAGACGTTTAACCACCAAGATCAGAGGTCACGGCAGGCATCATTAGCTCGGAGTCAGAGACTGGAGAGAACGGGCTTAAGGACAGACGGACAGAATCAGAACGATTCGTGTTGACACGGATTCAAAATATTACAAAAACTGCGAAACTTCGTGCACAGTACAATTGATATTGGTGACAAAAGATAGTTTCAATTATATATTCACGTCTGTACACAGAGAGTGGCCACGCCAAACTCATCCTATATATTCGGATCAAAACAGGATTCAGAAGACTCAAATGTAAGCGTCCATGGGAGTATGGCGTTTCTAGATTCAACATTCAGCCAGCCTGCAGTGTGCTAAATATCAACTATAAGAAAGCCTGCAAAGCATCATTGGTTTTCACATACACCAGTTAACTGCCTCGATCATTCAAGTTAATAACGAAAGGTTTCTAGTTGCATGTGATGTCAATCGTTTTAGCGGAAGGCTTCTGCATCTTCGGAACAGTCACAGTTAGGACTCCATTCTCCATTCCCGCCTTCACCTCCTCCACTTTGACATTTTCGGGAAGACGGAATCTGCGTAGAAACGACCCATGAACTCGCTCGACGCGATGCCACTTTTCTCCTTGCGTAGTCTCTTCTTTCCTCCGCTCCCCACTTATTTGTAATACCCGACCTTCCTCTACCTGCACTTTCACTTCATCCTTCGACAGACCTGCGTCGACAAAGTAAAGACGTACTTAGATGACTTGCTACTCAGAAATCGATGCACGAGTCTCTCAGATCGCCACAACGACGATGCACACGATTGAAAAGCCTTAGCTGTTTGAATCTTGTGAAAGCTACACAGACAAAACACGTACCAGGAAGGTTGCCCTTGAAAATGTGAGCTTCTGGTGTTTCCTTCCAGTCGACTTGCGTATTCGCAACGGCTGCCACATCACGGGCGTAACTGGAAGGGCGATCCGAGGATCGGCTACCAAAGATGAGGGAATCTGTGTTGAAAGGGTCGAAAATGTCGCTACCTCCGATAAGGAAGGGAGTCAGAGCCATGGCTTTCAAGAACAGCAAACTGCGTGACTGAAATGCGAGAAAGGGGAACTTCGCACGAGATACTTAGAAGCCTGTATACAGCAAAGGCAAGCGCGTAGGTCACAGGATCACTTAGAATTCTACGAATTGTCGACAGGCGCTTTCGAGTATAAATGGGGAAGTCATCGGGGCAGTCCAGAAGAGCGTGGAAACTGCCAGACGTTTCCGGGAAAGGAACTTTCTGGTCAAGGCTCCAAACAAAAAGACCCGGAGTTGTCCGTGGCCGCGTAGCCTAGTGGCTGACGCCTTGAAGCTGCAGGAGGATGTCCTGAGTTCAAGTCCTGGCCGGACATATCCATGAGTTATCATGAAGGATGCCTCTACCTTAAGAGGTTGGGTGTGTGAGTGTGTATTTCAATTTCAGTATACTTTCCAATTTCCTTGTACCCTCAAAAAAAAAAAAAAAAAAAGACCCGGAGTTCTGTAGATTATAACAAAATTTCAAAACCCGTTAGGCCACACCTCGTTTTCATTTCACTCGTCTTGTCTAACACGAAGGAACACAACCACCAAAGAGCTCTTCGAGGAGGACCACTAATGGTTTTGTGAAACATCATATGCACGTTAGAACATCCAAGGCGGCGACCAAGGCATAGACCTTGGCATACCTTGTCATCCGAGCCACCGAAGTCACATTTGGCGCCGTTGGCTGCGCGCGAGGGAGGACCTCAACGATCAAGGAATATAGAGGTTCCCGGTACTTCCCGGGAGGTCACCCATCCCAGTACTGTTCCCCCCAGAGCTCACTTAACCGTGGCAATCTCTTGCCACTAAGCTACACTCTTGTGGTGTTTGAAGAAGGGGAAAGACTAAGGTTGACATTACCTTGAACAAGTTTTTGGTCCCTCAAAGCTTCATTTTTGCTTTCAAAGCCTATTTTTGAAGCAATTTTGGGGTGTTTTTGGAGCCATTTCGGAGTACTTTCGCACATAGTTCTCTTTGCATAGGCAGGTCCAAGAACATCAAGAAGAGTGTTCCTTGTACTTCTCAGACAATAAATATAAACCTTTGGGGCTGTATTTTCAGCCACACTCGTAAAACTACAGGTTTCTCGAGGGGTTTTCAGTTTTGGTGGGAGCAGTCGCTGCAAATTTATGCAGGTTTTTAAAGCATAAAACATCAGAGTTGACAGACACTTGCAGGTGTTATTGGCTAGTTTTTGGGCTGTGTATTCAGCCTTTTAGTGTCATTTTACTGCATATATTGAGCACATACACACCATGTACGCTTATGTGGATACCGCTTATGTACGTCCATGTGGTCATTGATATAGCGGTTACGTTCTTTGCATAAAGCCTTTTACGTTTGATAAAGAGGGTTGTGGTGAGGTTTTCTTAAATGGGAGACACCCAGATGTCGGGGTCTCTTTGGTGATGCAGGTGCAAGACTTACCCAGCCTCGCCATAGGAGATGTATGATAGTTGTTCATAGGTGCTCGATAAGCCTAGTTGGCTTCTATTGGGTAACTGATTATATGCAGTGGAGTCAGTGATTCACTATGCAGGTAGACATGTCAGTACTTATAGTTTTATGATACTTTGACACTGGTCATATGCTAATTTTGCAGAGGATACTCTGGCAAAATTTTTCCAGATTTCTAGTTTAGTCAACTATACAGTGGTCGATTTACTCCTTGATACACTGATTTGTTGGTGTTTGGACTCTTCTAGCTCCATTATCATTCTATTCAGTTCTCTACAATCATGGGATCAGAGGTCTCAGGCACATCCGGTGGATCAGGGTCTAGTGCTAGTATTCCGAGGAGAAGCTATAACTTGCAGGGCAAAGACCATTTTGAGATCCGAAAATTTGATGGCACAAACTTTGCTCTATGGAAGAATCTGATTAAAGATGTGCTGATTCAAAGGAGGCAATGGAAGCCAGTAAATGGGATTTCAAAGAAGCCTGCTGACATGGATGAAGATGATTGGGATGAGTTAGATGAAATGGCCAGGTCTACCATTCGCTTGCACTTGGCAAATAATGTTTACTTTACAGTATTAGACTGTGAAAGTGCAGAGGAGCTTTGGAAGAAGTTATGCAATACATATGAAAAAGAGACGGCATCAAATAAAGTGTATCTGATGAAAAAATTATATGACCTTCGTATGAAGGACATAGATAGTGTTGCTGCTCATCTAAATGAGTTTGATGCTATATTCTCCTAGTTACAGGCTCAGAAAATGGATATGGATAATGAAATGAAAGCAGTATTGCTGTTATGCACCCTGCCATCATCATGGGATACGTTTTGCACAGCTATTAGCAACAGTGCACCTGGTGGTAAACTCATCTATGATGACATATGTGGAGCACTCTTGAGTGAGGAGATTCGTAGAAAACCTATGGTTGGCACTCAGAGTGGAGATGCATATAATGTTCGTCATTCTTATTTTACTTTATTTGACATTTCATAATTCTTAGCATAAGTCTTTTCTAGCATGTCTTTAACTTCCTTTGCTTCTTGCTCCTTGGCTTCTTTAGTCAAAATTTATGCCTTTGCTTTCCATAGCTTGCTTAATTTTGTGCCTACTATTTCTTTTCTTGGAAAAACTTCCTCACTTACCTTCCATGGAATTTTGTCTTATTCCAATATGCCTTCCACATCGATGTTCAACATAGGAACCACTATAGGATTGGCTTTCAAAAACTCCTCTTCTTCATCGTCTTCAACTTCTTCTACTAAACTGATTGTCTAAGCCACCAAAGGTTTCTATTTAAGTAAAATATTCCTCCTTGCATGCAATGTCACCTTTCTTTTACCTTTTGTTATAACCACCACATTCAAGCCCCAATCTTGCTTAACGTTAGAACTCCTAAATCATGGTCTATCAAGCAACATTTCATAAGGAGATGTTGATTTTAACATCTCAATAACCAGAAAAATTACCATAAACATCATTCCTACTACTCTTATTTCTTATTTCTTCAAGATTCCAAATGGTTGAACTCTCATTTGATTAGCCATTTTGACATGGAATGGGCCCGGAGTAATTCACCTACCTTCAGTTATTTATCTGTGAGAGTCAAGGCTACAAACGAAAAGACCCGGAGTTCTGTAGATTACAACAAAATTTCAAAACCTGTTAGGCCACACCTTGTTTTCATTTCACTCGTCTTGTCTAACACGAAGGAACACAACCACCAAAGAGCTCCTCGAGGAGGACCACTAATGGTTTTGTGAAACATCATACGCACGTTAGAACATCTAAGGCGGCGAACAAGGCATAGACCTTGGCATACCTTGTCATCCGAGTCACCGAAGTCACCGTTGGCGCCGTTGGCTGCACGCGAGGGAGGACCTCAACGATCAAGGAATATAGAGGTTCCCGGTACTTCCCGGGAGGTCACCCATCCCAGTACTGTTCCCCCCAGAGCTCGCTTAACCGTGGCAATCTCTTGCCACTAAGCTACACTCTTGTGGTGTTTGAAGAAGGGGAAAGACTAAGGTTGACATTACCTTGAACAAATTTTTGGTCCCTCAAAGCTTCATTTTTGCTTTCAAAGCCTATTTTTGAAGCAATTTTGGGGTGTTTTCGGAGCCATTTTGGAGTACTTTCGCACATAGTTCTCTTCGCACAGGCAGGTCCAAGAACATCAAGAAGAATGTTCCTTGTACTTCTCAGACAATAAATATAAACCTTTGGGGCTGTATTTTCAGCCACACTCGTAAAACTACAGGTTTCTCGAGGGGTTTTCAGTTTTGGTGGGAGCAGTCGCTGCAAATTTATGCAGGTTTTTAAAGCCTAAAACATTAGAGTTGACAGACACTTGCAGGTGTTATTGGCTAGTTTTTGGGCTGTGTATTCAGCCTTTTAGTGTCATTTTACTGCATATATATTGAGCACATACACACCATGTACGCTTCTGTGGATACCGCTTATGTGCGTCCATGTGGTCATTGATATAGCGGTTACGTTCTTTGCATAAAGCCTTTTACGTTTGATAAAGAGGGTCGTGGTGAGGTTTTCTTAACTGGGGGACACCCAGATGTCGGGGTCTCTTCGGTGATGCAGGTGCAAGACTTACCCAGCCTCGCCATAGGAGATGTATGATAGTTGTTCATAGGTGCTCGATAAGCCTAGTTGGCTTCTATTGGGTAACTGATTATATGTAGTGGAGTCAGTGATTCACTATGCAGTTTGACATGTCAGTACTTGCAGTTTTATGATACTTTGACACTGGTCATATGCTAATTTTGCAGAGGATACTCTGGCAAAATTTTTCCAGATTTTTAGTTTAGTCAACTATACAGTGGTCGATTTACTCCTTGATACACTGATTTGTTGGTGTTTGGACTCTTCTAGCTCCATAATCATTCTATTCAGTTCTCTACAATCATGACATCAGAGGTCTCAGGCACATCCGGTGGATCAGGGTCTAGTGCTAGTGTTCCAAGGAGGAGCTATAACTTGCAAGGCAAAGACCAGGACGAAGCCGAAAATTTGATGGCACAAACTTTGCTCTATGGAAGAATCAGATTAAAGATGTGCTGATTCAAAGGAGGCAATGGAAGCCAGTAAATGGGATTTCAAAGAAGCCTGCTGACATGGATGAAGATAATTGGGATGAGTTAGATGAAATGGCCAGGTCTACCATTCGCTTGCACTTGGCAGATAATGTTTACTTTACAGTATTAGACTGTGAAAGTGCAGAGGAGCTTTGGAAGAAGTTATGCAATACATATGAAAAAGAGACGGCATCAAATAAAGTGTATCTGATGAAAAAATTATATGACCTTCATATGAAGGACACAGATAGTGTTGCTGCTCATCTAAATGAGTTTGATGCTATATTCTCCCAGTTACAGGCTCAGAAAATGGATATGGATAATGAAATGAAAGCAGTATTGCTGTTATGCACCCTGCCATCATCATGGGATACGTTTTGCACAGCTATTAGCAACAGTGCACCAGGTGGTAAACTCTTCTATGATGACATATGTGGAGCACTCTTGAGTGAGGAGATTCGTAGAAAATCTATGGTTGGCACTCAGAGTGGAGATGCATATAATGTTCGTGATTCTTACCAAGGAAAGAATCAACAATGTGGCAGGAGCAAGAACAAGGAAAAGAATGGTCAACGGAATAAGAGTAGAAGTAAATCAAGGAAGAGGGATATCGAATGCCATTATTGTCATAAGAAAGGACACATGAAGAAAGACTGTTATGCATTAAAGAATGCTAAAGGTAAAGGACAGAATGTTGATGGGCATGTTAAACAGTTACCTGCACCATCTACTTCGACTGTGAAGATTGAAGAAATTAATGCTATTTCTGATGATGTTGATGTGTTGACACTTGATAGTATTGTGCCATCTGAGGAACTTATGGCTGATTCTCTTTCCCACACCTGGCTGCTAGATTCTGGTGCTTCTTTCCATGTGACACCACATAGAGAATGGTTCTCTAATTATGCAGCAAAGTCTCTTGGTACCGTGAGACTTGGTGACTCTTTCCAGTGTGATGTTGTGGGGATTGGAGATGTGGTTGTGCAGTTCATTGATGGTTCAAAATTTACTATGCATAATGTACGCCATGTACCTCAGTTATCAGGCAGTTTGATGTCAGTTGGTCAACTTGATGACCTTGGTTACAAGGTGGTCTTCTATGCTCAGTCCTTTCGTATATCAAAGGGCAATATGGTTATTGCAAAAGGAAGCAAAGTTGGCTCACTTTATCCTTTATTTGTATCACAGAAAGAACACTTGTTAGTTGTTACTGAACAACCTATGGCTTGTATTTGGCATGGTCGTTTGATTTTTCATTTTGTGAGCATTGTCAATATGGAAAGCAAACCAGAAATGTGCATAGAACGCACATTGACTCTTCAATTCAGTCTTTAGATCAAGTCTGAGTATATCCTATCAAATCAAAGGATTATGTATTCCCTACTTTCAGAAAATGGCTTGCTTCAGTTGAGACTAAAAAAGGAACTAAGATTAAGGCTTTACGTTCAGATAATGGGGGTGAGTATACCTCACATGAATTCAGCCTTTTCTGTCAGTCTAGAGGGATTCGTAGAGAGTTTACAGCTCCTTATACCCTAGTACAGAATGGTGTAGCTGAGAGGATGAATAGAACTATTCAAGATAGAGTAGTCTCTATGTTGCATCATGCAAACCTCTCACAAGGTTTTTGGGCAGAAGTAGTATTGACTGCAGTGCATGTGATTAACCTTTCACCTAGTACTGCCAAAGGTCTGAAAGTGGCACAAGAGTTATGGACAGGGAAACCACCATATTATGATCATCTTCGAGTTTTTGGGTGTGAAGCATATGTTCATATACCCAAGAATCTTAGACAAAAGTTGGACCATAAGTCAAAGAAATGCATTTTTCTTGGATATGGTCGAGAAGGACAATTTGGATATCGCTTATGGGATCCTGAAACACGGTCAGTGATCAGAAGTAGTGATGTCATTTTTAATGAGTCTAACGTGCATAAACAGCCCATTAAGGAGGTTGAAGTGAGAAGAGTGGTGTTTGAGGATACTAGTCCTCCGGTTAGCATGCATAAAAATGCTGCACATAGGGATGTTCAAGAGAATGTCCATTCAGATCAGTCTGCACATGTTCTTGTTCAACAACCATTGAGACGTTCTGCACGTGTCTCATATCCACCTGATAGATATGTTCCAGGTTTAGATTTTTATGCTAACAGATGTCGGTGAGCCTTCTTGCTACAAAGAGGCTATGCAGACAGAGGATCATGTCAAGTGGGAGCGTGCCATGAAGAGTGAGCTGGATTCTATTCACAAGAATGGTACTTGGGACTTAATACCTTTGCCAAAGGGCAAGAAAGCTTTACCATGTAAATGGGTATATAAGCTGAAATTCACATCAGATAGTGCTTCTCCAAAATATAAAGCACGACTTGTTGCAAAGGGTTTTAAGCAACAACATGGTGTTGATTTTGAGGAAATCTTCTCTCCAGTGGTCAAGATGACTACTTTGCACATGTTGCTTGGATTCGTTGCAATGGAGGACTTAGAGCTAGTCCAAATGGATGTGAAAACAGCTTTCTTGCATGGAGATCTTATAGATGAGATCTATATGGAACAACCAGAGGGTTATGTAGTTCTTGGCAAGGAAAGTCTAGTTTGTAAGCTCAAAAAGAGCTTGTATGGACTTAAATAGTCTCCTAGACAATGGTACCAAAAGTTTGATGCTTTTATGAAGTCCCAAGGCTATTCTCGGAGCAATGAGGATCATTGTCTCTACACAAAGAGATGTTCTGATGGCAGCTTGATATGCTTGATACTTTACGTCGATGATATGTTGATTGCTAGGAAGTCCTCTTATGATTTGTCACTTCTCAAAAAGAAGTTGAGTCAGACATTTGATATGAAGGATTTGGGGGATGCCAAACATATTCTTGGCATGCACATTACTCGTGATAGGAGTAAAAGATGCATATACTTGTCTCAAAGTGAGTACATATCCAAAGTACTTCACCGATTCAATATGCAGGGTAGAAAGGCATTGAGTACACCTTTACCCACATATGTGAAATTGAGCAAGGATGACTGCCCCAAATCAGATGAGGAAAAGGAATTCATGACCAAAATTCCCTATCAGTCTGCTGTTGGTAGTCTCATGTATGCTATGGTAGCTACGAGACCAGACATTGCGTTTGTAGTGGGAGTTGTGAGCAGATATATCTAATCCTGGCAAGAAACATTGGGAAGCGGTCAAAATGATTTTGAGATATCTGAGTGGCACTAAGGACAAGTGTCTATGCTTAGGTAGAGGGAAAGCATCCATTATTGGTTACATAGATTCTTACTATGCTGGTTGTGTAGACAATCGTAAGTCTACATCAGGGTACATTTTTCATTTTGCTGGAGGTGCTATCTCTTGGAGATCTCGTCTTCAAGAATGTACAGCTGTTTCCACCACAGAAGCAGAGTATGTTGCAGCAAGTGAGGCATGTAAGGAAGCATTGTGGCTTTCTCGTCTTGCTTGTGATATGGGTTTACCTCACCATGTACCTCACTTGCTCAGTGATAGTCAGAGTGCCATTGCTTTGGCTAAGAATCCGGTCTATCATGCAAAGACCAAGCACATTGAGGTGAGGGATCACTTCATTAGAGATTGCTTAGCCACTGAGAGTATGATTCTTGAGAAGTTTCACACTCGCGATAATGCTGCAGATGCTTTGACTAAAGCTCTACCATAGGATAGCTTTCGACACTGTTGTCACTTGATGGGGGTTACTTGATTCTTGATCTTACGCAGTCACTTGTATACTGTGTAACATGCCCATCAGGTGGGAGGTATAGTTTGTATACTTACACTCAGGTATTCTTCATCATCCTTTATTTTTTCTCCCATAGTTACTCTAGCCATATTGGCCTTTAGTGGGAAATTGTTACCGTTAGTGTCCATGTGAAAGGCCAAATGGCCACCAGACACTTCTTTGTATATGTTCTTTAATAAAACATATAGTGGCCTGGTCAGTCACTGACTGTAAGTTCGACCGCATTTGTAAGACCTAAGAAGTCTGTCTTTGTGCTCCCTGTGTATTGTGTTTTCTGCGTATTCTAAAGCCTCTGTGCAGAGTACTGCGTGCGGCCTCAGGTGCTCGGTTTTCTACTCTGAGCATATCATTGTGGAGCTCTCAAAAAGGAGAGCGCATTGTGGTGCATCGCCATCGAATCACTACAGACATCCTACTATTCAATTGTGTTTTACGTCTATCCCCTACAAATATCTCATTGTGCATGTGATCATGCAAGCAATGAGCCCAACTGACCTGTCCACTTGCCTCTGCATAAGCCAAAAATGCAAAATTTTCTTTGGACATGTAATCATATTTGAGGATGAAACACAACCTCTCCAAGTACCATTTTAACTGCTCTCGTCGAAACATAACCTGCATTCTTCATCATGTAATATTGTTGTCCCCCTTCCCTCGGCCCAAAATCTTTCCTCAAGGCGTCCTCAGAACACTTCGGAATGACGACGTCGTTGTAAATAGGTAACTTAAATATTTCTGCAACTAGTTCCGGTGAAAATTTTACCTGAAGTGCCAGCTGACCTTTCGTTTTTTTGATGATCTCCAGTTGACTCTTTGCATAATAGTTGCATCTCCATCTCACCCATGGCAAAGTAGCAAATTGAAATAAACCAATCTTACGGAGCCAATTCTCATTTGTGGTGGACAGTGTATCAATTTCCACCTTAAAGTCGGTAAATGGTTCCATGAGAGTTTGCACAAATTTGGTAGTCTTTGATGGTGTCGATATCTCTTCCTCGTCATCCTGAAGCAAGCTATTACTTTCCTCAGTTGTGGTTTCTTCTTTGCGCAACACAGGTTCTCGCTTTCTCATACGTCCCCGCATGATTTCCGGTTCAGGCACCAACACAGTAGACACAGGAAGAGACGTTACTTTCGGGGCCATAAAGTAGGATTGAGAATACAAGTTCCGCAAGTGCGAATGTTCGACCTGCCACTAACAGAAATGCTTAACGTACTTACTCACGTACCAGTTCATGCGATTCAATAATATTCTAGTATGGATCACTTTAAAAATCATTAGCAGCATGTTTCCTCGCATAACTATAACACACTTAAAAGATTTTTGACGCATGCCTGGATAATCATTAAAATTAATGCGCACCTCAAGAATACCAAACTGATATTTAAATTCATTAACACTCCTTTTTCTGGTGCACGACCTTCCTACCACAACATTCCAACTAACCTTACTTTGCAAGATAATATCTGGTTGAGCACTATCTTCCTGCTCATCTTCCTGCTGATACACTTGTTCGTCATATCTCTAACCACTTGCAACCCCTGTTGTACCTGTCTCCGAAACTTCATTACTTGCTGCCTTGGAATAACCCTTTGAATCTGCAATTCGATCCAGTAATACCTCCTTCTCAATTTCTGGCTGTGGAATAACCCTTAGCAAAATGTTATACTGCAGCTTTGGACATGGAACCCATTTTGTAATCATAAGAAAGTACTCAATGTAATTTTTGACCAACAAGAATCTAGAAAACATTTCACCACGGATGCAAATGCAGAGAAATAAGCCTTCTTACTACGATGATCGCAAACATTGTTGATTTGTGTTAGCTGGAAAATTGTTAGAGATTGTTAAAGGTTACTTCAAATGTTAAAGGTTACTTCGTCGTTTACAATTATCGTAACTGTTAATTGCCTACCGCGGTCGTTAATTACTATTCCAACGCAACAACCCTTCGGAGACTCCAGAATCTGGTTCCACACTTGCGTACCAGATAATTCCGAGTCTCTCTTTCTCTGTATTCAATCTTACCGCAAAAATAGACTGACTCTAACCACGTGGGTCCTTGGGAGTGGTAGGGGTCTATTAGACAGAGGCCCTATACTATTTTCCCAACTTCTCACTCACTCGTTACTCGGTCAGCGCGTCTTAGCTCAGTAGTTGTTTCTGATCAACCAAGGCTATCAACGTCTTAGAATCCCGTACTCCAAGATCTGCCTGCTATCACAGTTGAGCAGTAATCCGGACTGAGAATCAATACACAAAGCGCACTGCTGGTAACTTGACACGACCACACCACGAAATCCTTCTACACAATTTACGACTTTACCGAGTACCACATTCAAATTGCAAGACCTACTGACTATAACTTGTCGCGCACTTTATCATCATTCTACTCGTATTCAGAACACTACTGGTACTAATCTGAACATAATTATACTACCTGCTCAGTCATTCACAGAGACTCACAACTCACAACCGAACCATGTTAGTTTTCTATGCGTCCATGCTCCACAGGAGAACGATCAGACAAACGTATTCCTGTCGACTAACGCTTAGGAAATACTTTAATCATTACCGGGTGAAATCTCTGCAACACCGTATCAATTCGTAACACTGCGTATAACGCACATACGCACACAAGCACACACACAGGAGAAGGAAGGGAGCAGACGAAACAGAACAGAGTTACTCTTGTTCTACACATACAACACTTATACGTGCAATTCCCAAAACACAGGGGACTCTCTTAACTCGTTACCGAACAGAATCTCACAATCGTAGTACCGACTCGTAACACACCGTGTATCACGCATACACAGTCGAATGATTACACAGAGAAGGTGCACAGACAGGACAGAACCAAGACACTCTACTCGTTGCACACAGTAGAAGCAGTAAAAGTAACCCCAAAACGGGAATTCTCACAATATATTCGCAACTTCCCAAAAACGGGAGAGGACTGCCGCTCTTCTCTCTACTACTCTCTTACTGCTGCTCTCTCTGATCGCTTTAAATAGAGTTTTGTTACAAGGCTTTTACGCGAATCTTTCTTTACCGCGTACTTTCAGAAGGGTTCTTTCTACATTAAAAACCTCTGTCTAAGTACAATTGTCCTTTGTTCGGCGGCCGTCTAACACTGGCACGCACGGTGGGACTCGAACCCGCAAGTGCAATACTGTAGGTGATATCCTTTTGCCTAGGGCTATGCATCAGAAAGATAGTCGTTCATAATGTCCATATCCTGCTGGTGATTCTGCAACTATTTTCCAATCCTGAATATGTCGCTGTACGTGGTAGGTCGTCTCTTTCTCCAGAATTTCTTCAAACTCGTATAGCTGGTCTAGTTGCCTCAAGGACTCAAACTTTAGATACTCGCAGCTCTTCCTTTAAATAGTTTTCTGAACATCTAAGCCCTTCTGAAAAACATGTCGATTTGTACATATAATAAGAATCTACTCTTGCTTTCGTTGTTACCTGGGCCCTCTTTCTTGATCTTGTGCTTTAAGCGCTTCATGTATGGAATCAAAGTACCCTCTGTGCTGTTGAATCTGTGTCTTATGCAGAAGTCATGTAGCCATACAGTATCCTATCACCACCTGGCTGAGATATCCATTTCTGTTGTCTGTCGGTCCGTGCCAGGAATTTAACTCCCCAATCCTTTCTGAGCGCACTTGTTCTAGTGGCGGAAGAAATCCACTGTCCCCAGGGTGACTTAGCAAACTGTAGGAGTCCCATCCTCTGGTGATGTTGTCGAAGTTCTTTGATATTCTCCATCAAATCCTTGTCATGATCCTGTTCGTTTCGCCTGTCGTCTTCCGAATCGCTAGCCATGATCACTTCTCCCGAGTCGCTGGAAATGATCAATTCTTCCCCGCAGTCGTATTCGCACTTCGTCACTTCCCGTCTTGCTTACGTCTGCATCGGCATCATCCTTGACGCTACCTTGCTTCATCACCCTTTCCGGCCACCATGAAGAGCGTTGTTTTTCAGTCTTGTTCCACACTAAGGCACACAGCGTACGCCTAGTGTCTTGCCAGCTCGATCGAAGCCACTGTGATGTAGTATCGGTTGTAGTCTTCAACACCGTTTGGTGTAAGTGTGCGTTCCCGGGTATTCGTATTTATAAGTGCGAGACCTTAAGCTGCCAGTCGCTAGAATGATGGTATTCCATTCTGATATGACATTTTAGGCTGCTTACCGCGATTCTCGAATCAAGAATCATCATTCTGGAGACTGGTGCTGGACTTGGAACGTCTTTTACATGTGTGAAAGTATTATGCACAAAAAATCGTGACTTCTAATACTAACTTTCGGACTTAGTATTATCGGGTCCTCGGGACTCGTACCCGCAAGTATCTACGGTTCGGATACTATACCTTCTAAATACATACTTCTGGCAAGTCTAAATGTTCGGGTAATTTTTGTTTTAAGGGTTTCTAACATCTGGACTAAGGTGGTGGGTTCTAATAATTGTGCGTCGGTTCTAACTGCACTGAGGGCTATGGCTTGATTTAACAAAATGTCGGCTTGGGTTTGAAGGAAAGCCTCCTGTAGATAGAAGTCGTTGGCGAGCGCTGCATCTCGGGCGGTCGTAATTTCGGTTAATTTATTCTGCAGCTCGTGGATACACTCCTTCTGGTTGCGTATTTGGTTGTCTTGTCGTTCGAATTGTTGGGTTTGGAAATCCAGCGTTTTCTTTAATGCGTCTCGTTCTCTGCGGACATTGGCGATGTCTTTCTGGTATTGGCCTTCCTTTATTAATTGTTTTTTGAGAATGCTGTTGACCGCATCGGCGCATTCTTCGGCTCGCCGTAATTGTTCTTGAACTTCGGCAGCTTCTTTCTGTTGCTCCTGCATCTTCTGGGTGGCTTCTTGTAATTGGGTCTTCGAGTCTGCGACCAAATCTTCGAGAGAGGCGTTGATGTCTTCTTGTTCCTGAAGGGCGGTCTTCAGGTTTTGAATTTCTTCATTGGCATCTTGGATGATCAGGTCTTTGGCAGCGAGCTGTTCCAGGGCTGCATCTCGTTGTTGTAGTAAGGTCTGCTCTGTTGAAAACCGTGCTTGGAGTTCGGCTAGCAGTGTCTGCAGGTGATGATTCTCTGCCTTTACGGCGACGATCTCTTCCTGGAGGGGGGTGATGTCGGCTTCTATGGTGTCTACTTTGTGCTGGTATTCAGCCTTCAGGCTGTTTGTAGCGGCTGTAAATTGTGCGGGCAGCTGGTGTGATAGCTGAATGAGGAACTGCCCCATGGCGGCAAGTTCCGAGAATGCGTTGGGTGGCGGTGGTAGTTGAGAGGATGTATCGGAGCGTAGTTGCTGGGAGTTGGGTGGAGAGTAGTTAGGTGAGGAAGAAGAGGATGGTGCTGGTTCGGTGAAGGGTGGAAGGGGTGGTTCCGGTGGGGGGAATGGCTTGTCAGGAGGTGGTGTGGTGTCGGAGGGGTTTACCTTGGCGATTGTTTGTTGTACGGTTTCAGTATGATGGATGGCGTCGATCAGTTGATCTAATGCTTTGGTGGCGGACTCCTGTTCATCTTGGTGGTGCTCAGATTCTTTTTCGGTGGATAGTATTTCTGTTTCGGCTTGCTCCTGCTGGTCTGGTTGCTCCGTCGATGTTTCGATGTGTGTGGTGGTGTCGTGGTACGTTTCTTCTTGGTCGTCTGGCTTGGTCTCCTGATCTTTTCCGGCGGATCCTTGGACTTCACTCTCCGAGGAGCTGATTCGAATGCGCTTGGTGCGGAAGAGTTGATTAATTTCTTCGTCTTCGTCTTCGGTGTCTTCGATCGGCTGTGCTGATTCCTCGTGCCTAATTGCGGGGCCTGTGGGTGGGGGTTGTGCGGCGAGAATGGTGGGAAAGAGGAAGGAGATGATGTGGGGAAGGCGAGAGCGTGGGGTGGATCCCTTTTGAAGCTGTTTAACGATAGCTACGCACTCTCTATGGATTCTCAGGAAGAAGTAGGAGGCAAAGTTTACAGGTTCGCGGGCTGCTAATTCTAAGGCGGAGTAGAAAGGGCGAGAGATACCATATGTTCTCTTCTGCAGGTTGAGAATTGCTACAAGGAATTGGAGGGCGGATCGCTCGGGGTCTGGGCGGCATAGGATGGCGTATTCGTTGGATGAGGAGCGAGGAAAAAGTTCGGTCATACGAGCAACAGGGATGCTCGGGCCATTTTCGAGGCCTTGCAGGGTGAGGCGGTAGGCGTCAGCGAAAACTTGGAGGGTGATGACGGATCGATGTGGGAGGGAAAGGAAGACCCATTGTCGGTCTGCGAGGGGGCTTTGGGCAATGGCTTGGATGATCTGTGCAGCGAAGGGATGGGCTTCCACTGAGTGCCAAGGCAACTCAGCGAAGTTGGCCAACCCTCTGCATCGCAGGTATTCACCTACGTCGGCAGGGATACCTTCACTGAAAGCGGTGTAGTTAGCTAGCGCCTCCATGGTGGTTACAGGCACATATACAGAAAACACAGAGTACTCGGATAACACATACAATCACAAAAACACAATAGCGGTTCTGGCGCAACTGAGGAGTTTAAATATGTAGAACACGGTGTGGAGGTGAGGATCATTGTGTGGTGCGGGAACGATATGGTTTGCATGCTGGCTTGCGTACTGAGTGATCGGTAGGGAGAGGCGGCTGGTATCATAAAGATCTGTACAAAAGACGGCTAAAAGCAAAACGTATAAATTTGTACAAAAACGTGGCTCGTCGCCGAATAATCAAGGCGTACTGGTAGTGGGATAATACGGTCGCAACTTCGATCCATTAATTACCTTTGGAAGTGGAATTTCGGTCAACGTAGTCAACCGGAAAGTTGCCGGACCTACTTGTGCTGAGATCTTGAAAGGGCCGAACCATCGTAGTTTGAATTTCCCTGCTGCTCTGTCCGATTTTGCATTATAGAAGAGTACAAGCTGTCCTACCGAAAAGATTGGCGTCTTCAAATATCGATCGTGCGTCTTGGCCTGCCTTAGTTGAACTTCACGCATAGTTAAAAAACTGAGCCATCGGTGCTCATCGAGTGCTCTGAGTGCGTCCATTCGTTCTGTCAGTGAAGATTCTGGAAGCATCTTCTGAGTGATTGCTACCCGCAAACTTGGAATGACTATTTCCATGGGAGCGATAGCTTCTAAGCCATAAGCTAACTTGAAAGGTGTCAGACCTGTGGTTACTTTATATGTAGTTCGGTATGCCCATAATACTGCAGGTAGTAGTTGATCCCATCTTTCCGGTGTTTCCATGATCAATTTCCGGAGGATATTTAACAGTGCTTTGTTTGTACTTTCAGCTAGTCCATTGGCACGTGGATAATAAGGAGAGCTAAATTTATGTGTGACTTGGAAAGACTGTGTGAGAGCCTTCATTAGATTGTTTACAAAATGAGTACCTTGATCTGAGACAATTTCCAGGGGTAAACCAAATCGTGGAAAGACATCCGTGAGCAGGCATTTTGCTACCGTAACTGCTGTAGCAGATCTCAAAGCCCAAGCTTCTGCCCATCGAGTTGCGTAATCTGTGCAAGTCAGTATGTATCGATTGTTACTGGATACTGCTGGAGGTGTAATTGGTCCGATAAAATCTAAACCCCATTTCTGAAAAGGTTCTAATGGTAAGATGGGTTGCAAGGGAAAAAGATGCCGTTGTAAGGGCTGACCAGTTCTTTGGCAAGCATCGCATTGTTTAACAAACTGTGAGATATCTCTGTGCATAGTGGGCCACCAGAGTCCTCCTTGTAGAATTTTCCGGTGAGTTAAGTCTGCTGCAAAATGGCCACCGGAAGGAATTGAGTGAGCCAAAGTGATAACTGAGTTAACTTCATGTGGTGGAATACAGCGAAGTAGGATTCCGGTATGATCTGTATAGTACAGTTCTCCAGCAACTAACCGAAATCGGCGGCTAACAACTGCGATTTTTCTTCGAACTGCCTTGGCAGTCTCGGCTGGAAGGCGTCCTTCGGTGAGGAAAGTTAGAATCTGGTCATAGTATGTAAGTGGTGTTTCTAAGTTGGGTGACTCATCCGGTAGTGGTTCAGCATTATAAATCGCAGGAGTCGTGTCATCTATTCCTATCGGAGCTTCACCGGAATCTAGGCGTGATAAGAAATCTGCTAAGGCGTGTGCATTTCCGGGTCGGTGAATGACATCATAATCGAATTCTTGTAAAAGTAGCACCCATCGTGCCAATCGTCCTCCTAAGTGCTGCTGTCTTACTAGATAAACAAGGGCAGCATGATCCACATGGAAGGTAAATTTACGACCTAGTAGATAATGTCTGAACTTTTTGATTGAGTAGATTAGTCCTAGATATTCTCTTTCCGTGGTGGAGTAGTTCTTTTCTGCAGGCGCAAGTCTTCTACTGGCGTAATAAACAGGGCGAAACCACTTGTCTGTTTGCTGCATCAGAATACTGCCTATTGCAATATCTGAAGCGTCAACAAAAACATGGAACGGATTGTCCCAGTCCGGTGGTTGTAAAATTGGAGCGTGCGTCAGGAGATACTTGAGTCGATCAAATGTAGTTTGACATTCTTCAGTCCATTCAAACTGTCGGGGAGTTTTTGTGATTAGCTTGTTCAGAGGTACTGCTAGGTGAGCAATCCACCGTAAGTGTCTGCCATGCCATCGTATTTGACCCATAAAACGCATTACTTCCTTCGGAGTTGTGGGTATCGGGGCTTCTAGAATCGCTGAAATCTTATCGGGGTCCACTTGAATACCTTGAGCAGATACGATATGCCCAAGTAGTTTGCCACACGAAACGGCAAACACGGATTTGCTAGGATTAAGGTAGAGTCTATATTCTCTACACTTCTGAAAGCAGCATCGTAAGTGAAACAAATGGGCTATCATCTTCCCAAAGATTGAGAAGTCGTCGAGGTAGACTTGCATGAATGAAGTGAGATAAGGAGAAAATATCTCCTGCATACATCTTTGAAATGTGCTAGGCGCATTTCTTAGTCCGAACCACATTACTGTACAGGCAAAAACACCCCAATTGGTAATGAAGGCAGTTTTTGGTATATCTTCTTCAGCCATTCTAACCTGGTTGTATCCGCTGTATCCATCTAAAAATGAGTACATTTCATGACCTGCGACTCTGTCGAGCATGGTATCCAAAAAGGGGATCGGGAAAGGATCTGGTACTGTTGCTGCATTTAGTTTCCGGTAATCCACACAGATTCGTAACTGCTTGTTTTTCTTCGGCACGATCACGATGGGTGAGATCCATTCAGCGTGTTCTACTGGTACAATGAATCCGACTTTTAATAGTCTATCAAGTTCAGCTTTTACTTGTGATGCATAATGGGGGTTCATTCTATAGCTGGGTTGTCTTTGCGGTTTCACTTCTGGCTTCAACATGACCCTGTGTTGATAGATGCGCGGATCTA
Source organism: Ceratopteris richardii (assembly GCA_020310875.1). Taxonomy (NCBI): domain Eukaryota; kingdom Viridiplantae; phylum Streptophyta; class Polypodiopsida; order Polypodiales; family Pteridaceae; genus Ceratopteris; species Ceratopteris richardii. Next base: position 112,757,080 of record CM035425.1, on the reverse strand, counting down.
ATCCTTTCATGTCTTTGTAATCCCATGCAAAGACGTCTGCAAATTCTTGAAGAAGTTTAATCAAATCGGCCTTAAATGTTTCCGGTAAGTTCTGCCTTATCTTCACAGGTCGTGGGTAGTGTCTATCTCCTAGATTGTACGTGATCAGCTGGTCTTCTGGAATATAAAATTGTTGAGGTTTCTCTGTATCATCTGTTGGCTTGAACAGTGGTTGTAATTCGTCGTCAGGGGTTGAGGAAGTATTTTCCTGGACCGAATTTCCGGTGATAGCTACTACTGTACATATTGACGTGTTCCAGTTATCTATGACGGATTGTAGGTCAACAGTTCCTAGAGTCATTAAATCGGCGTTACTCTTCAGAAATTGCTCTTCTTCATCATCTGACAGTCCATCTAACATGTGAACTGGTTCAGCAAAGTACGGTCGGGCGTGAGGTTCGCAAGATTGCATAGCATCTAGTTTCACCACATATTTACGATGGGCATCCTTGAACGTAAGCTCTTGTGCAGACCAGTCCTGTATTACCTTCGCATGCTTCAGCCAAGGTCGGCCGAAAAGAAGATTGTAATCCAAAGTGGATTCGGGTAGATCTAGTATGACAAAAGTCATCTTGAAGGTTGTACCTTGTAGAGTGATTGGTACATTCCGCACAAGTCCTACAGGATGAACTCTCGATTGATCCGCCATTCGAACAAAGAATTGCACTGGTTCAATTTCGGTCCAGCCTAGCTTTTTGCATAATGCTGCGGTTGCAATGTTTACGCCTGAGCCTCCATCAATCAATACTTGCGTGATCTTTTGGTTCTTATACCATACTGTGATCAAGGGTACTGCGTGGTCAATCGCAGCATCAGGTTCCGGTTGGACGGCGGCTGTCGTAGGAATGCAAGAAGGTACTGGACTGAATTGTTGCTGAAACTGTTGTCGGATCCCAGGCACTAAGGCCAGAAGTTGGCCTAGAGGTAGCGTGATGGATGCCTTGGACAAAATTTCCCAGGCCTGTTGAGCTTGATTGTCTTGTTCTTTTGGACTTGCAGTCTCTACTGACGCAGAAATGTCTGCTGTTGTTTCTGCTGATGATGATGGCCTTGCTGACGCATCCTTTTGCGTTGTGTCGTCCTTTGATGAAGAAGCCTGAGTCACCGGAATAGGTTCGGGGAACACTGGTGGTTCTGTTGTGGTCCAGTGACTGGCTTTGTTATACATCCTTCGTTGTTCTTGTATCCCTGGTTCAAAGATTTCTGCTGCCGACTGAAGTTGTTTACCAGAACGGGTCTGGATTGTAGCAGTCTGTGTCTCAAGCGGTGTAATTGTCACCATGTTGGCCATTGGATTCTGGCGTTCCTTCCTTCTTTGATCATACTCTATTGCGTCCTTACAGAACCTTCTAATGTGGCCGAATTCGCCACAAAAATGGCATCGTGGAGGTGGTAACTCAGGTTTTTCCGGTGGTGGTCCATTCTGCCATCGGTTGGTATTATAAGTGTTGTTTCTCTGTCCTCGATAGTTCCGATATCCTTGTTGTTGATTGTTTCTCTGTTGCGGAGGCACATAGCGATTTACTGGTTGGCCATGTTCTTGGATGACTGCATTGACGGTTGCTGTCCCTTGTATCCTAGCGTTGTAGATACAGTTTCCGGTGGTGTGTCCGATAGTGTTGCAGATAGCGCAAAATACTTGATTCAGTGCACAGTGGGTACTTGTATGCCCCGAATTTTTGCATGTGGTGCAATATACTTGCCTGGTGATATCTTCAGCCGTATTTTTGTTTGTTTTTAGCCATTCCAAGTCTTTCGAAAATCCACCAACCTTGGATTCTAGCTGTAGAGCCATTGCAATAACGGCATCCAAGGTCATAGCTCCGACACATCTTATGATCATGATCTGCTTCAGTTGTGGGGTTAATCCATTGATAAACCATTGAGAGATGACATCATCAGGTAGATTAGCGTGAGCCTGTGGTATCTGCCGTAAATGTGTTCGAAAGAGGGTAGCGTACTCCTGGACGGTCTGATTTACCTTCTGTCTGTTATTCTGTAGATATTCAAAGATTTCAGCGGGATTCTTCTTCAGTCTGAATCGTTGTAAAAAGGCGTCTCGTACTGCATCGTAAGTACCGAAATGATTGATATCATATTCCGTGAGCCATCTCGCCGCTTCATTGATCAGTGTCGATTGAAAAACAATGGCCTTATACGCCTGATCTGGTGGGTGGTTAAGAACTGCATAACTTATCTCGAACGTCCGTACGTGGGCGTCGGGGTCGTCTCCTGGGAATCCACCGAATTTTGCGTAGGTTACTCCTGTTGGAGGTGGCCTTGGCGGTCCTAGTTGTTGTTGTTGATGGTGTTGTTGTTGGTGTTGCCCGCTCATTGTGAAGGGTTCAGGGTTTCCTTCTATATCTCGGGATTGATCGGGTGAACTATCGGGACTTGTATCGCCGGATGGTGCGTTTTCCGGTGTACTGTGTCGGCTTAAGATGCTTCGGATCTCTGTTTCAAACAGCTTTCCTTCCTTCTGGATGTCTAATATTCGAAATCTTTCTTCCAAACACGAAGGTCGAGTTGATGATTCCGCAAAAAAGGCTAAACCCTTGCCAGCGTTCGGTGATTCTATTACCGGAATCTCACCGGAATGAACCGAAATTGGGCCAAAATGCCCTGTTTTACTACTTTTACCGAATTTTTCTAACGTATTTCTGACCGTGGATAACTCTAAATCTTTATCTGATATTGTTAGACTAGGTTCCAACGGCGTTTTGATAGAGTCTGGTCTTGCTATATCTTCGATATGCTGGGTCGAAGTAGCATCAGAATGTATCAAAGGCGTTGATCGTTCTACCGGAATATGACCGGAATTACTTGTAACGTTTCTACTTTCCTTGACCACTTGGTCAGATTTAATTATGCCTACTTCTTCCGAGGCTATCTTTTGGGATTTTCGTGCTCCAGTCTGACGATTCTTAGGATATATTTCGCCCGATCGAGTGACCGGCATGTATCATTGCCCAGTGATACTATTCGAGCAGTTCGCAACAATCTGGATCTGTTGCTACTGTTAGTGAAGAAAATGTTGCTGGATGTTTACTTCTTACAAACCGTTAGCACTCTAGTGCCACTGCCTCACAAGTGACTCGTAATTAAATGCTACTTTACCGTAGAGACTGGTAATCAGTTGCCCTTTTCTCGCAGGCACCTGGGCCAGAGAGCTGGCAAGCGGATGCCACTTCCCACAGACGGCGCCAAATGTTAAAGGTTACTTCAAATGTTAAAGGTTACTTCGTCGTTTACAATTATCGTAACTGTTAATTGCCTACCGCGGTCGTTAATTACTATTCCAACGCAACAACCCTTCGGAGACTCCAGAATCTGGTTCCACACTTGCGTACCAGATAATTCCGAGTCTCTCTTTCTCTGTATTCAATCTTACCGCAAAAATAGACTGACTCTAACCACGTGGGTCCTTGGGAGTGGTAGGGGTCTGTTAGACAGAGGCCCTATACTATTTTCCCAACTTCTCACTCACTCGTTACTCGGTCAGCGCGTCTTAGCTCAGTAGTTGTTTCTGATCAACCAAGGCTATCAACGTCTTAGAATCCCGTACTCCAAGATCTACCTGCTATCACAGTTGAGCAGTAATCCGGACTGAGAATCAATACACAAAGCGCACTGCTGGTAACTTGACACGACCACACCACGAAATCCTTCTACACAATTTACGACTTTACCGAGTACCACATTCAAATTGCAAGACCTACTGACTATAACTTGTCGCGCACTTTATCATCATTCTACTCGTATTCAGAACACTACTGGTACTAATCTGAACATAATTATACTACCTGCTCAGTCATTCACAGAGACTCACAACTCACAACCGAACCATGTTAGTTTTCTATGCGTCCATGCTCCACAGGAGAACGATCAGACAAACGTATTCCTGTCGACTAACGCTTAGGAAATACTTTAATCATTACCGGGTGAAATCTCTGCAACACCGTATCAATTCGTAACACTGCGTATAACGCACATACGCACACAAGCACACACACAGGAGAAGGAAGGGAGCAGACGAAACAGAACAGAGTTACTCTTGTTCTACACATACAACACTTATACGTGCAATTCCCAAAACACAGGGGACTCTCTTAACTCGTTACCGAACAGAATCTCACAATCGTAGTACCGACTCGTAACACACCGTGTATCACGCATACACAGTCGAATGATTACACAGAGAAGGTGCACAGACAGGACAGAACCAAGACACTCTACTCGTTGCACACAGTAGAAGCAGTAAAAGTAACCCCAAAACGGGAATTCTCACAATATATTCGCAACTTCCCAAAAACGGGAGAGGACTGCCGCTCTTCTCTCTACTACTCTCTTACTGCTGCTCTCTCTGATCGCTTTAAATAGAGTTTTGTTACAAGGCTTTTACGCGAATCTTTCTTTACCGCGTACTTTCAGAAGGGTTCTTTCTACATTAAAAACCTCTGTCTAAGTACAATTGTCCTTTGTTCGGCGGCCGTCTAACAAGATTATGCACTAACATGTTCTTTTTCGGAGATTTTTCATTTGAATGTAGGTGTTTTGCAAGGAGAATTGATGGCTGGTAGTGAGAAAACCCAATTAAATGTAGAGGTGTGGATCAAGAGAGGGCATTGTCAACTTGGAGATTATGACAAAGTCGTTGATTTGATGAATACCTTGGATGCCTTGCTGAGGGTTTGCAAACTCATTACTACTCCCCTTGAACATTCCCTTGATTCGCAACGAGCAAGGAGATTTGATACAAGCAGTGTATCTGGAATATCTGTGGCTGATCTTGGCTGTGAACCAATACTTCACATGAAACATTTTCAGTCTAAAGGAAGTCTACCACAATCCTCGGTGGAACAGATACTATCAGAAAGTGTGAGGGCTTAATATGTTGTATTATGCATTTGCAAATAACTACACATCAACCATTATTTTCTCTTTGAGTTTAGCTTGTGGTGCAAAGAAATGGAGTCCAAAAGAGAGTGTCTCACACTTTGTCGTTACTCTCTTAGATCATGAATATGCGAAAAGTGAACTAGAAATGATACAGTCTCTGCCATGAAGATGCAAGTAGGTGCAAAAGAAAAAGCGATTGGAACTTATTTGTATGGTATCCAATGAAACAACCGTCAACTTTCAGAGGTCTAATCTGACATGAGATGCATGGGAGTGATATTATTGACAGGCAGCTATCAGAAGGAGGTTGTCATTGTTCTGAAAAAAAAACAGAAAAGGGGGGGGTTATTCTATGAGGACTCTCTCTCTCTCTCCATTTTTCTGTTTCTTTTTGCCAGGAACGAGGGGCGGCAGACCTTATCTCTGGCTGTTCCGTTTTTTTTGCAGAAAAAAAGGATAGAAAAGAAGGAGGGGGGAGTAATCGGCCCCCGCTTCCGTTTTCTGGAAATTTTTTTGGTTGATGTTGTTGTTCAGGGGGTTGCATCCACAGGAGGGGGAGAGGACCGCAAGCGTGAGGGAAGGAAGAAGGGAGAGCACCTTCGGTACTGCAGAGGACAACAATGATCAGGGATTGTGACAGACTTCGAAGTCAATATTGCTGCAGTTGTCGTGTTGCTGTCATTCTTGCTCTCCAATTTGCGTGCTACAAAGGCGAGGCAGACACACACTTCACTCATAAATCCAGGAAAAGCTAGATCCTATGTGGAGGCATACAGAAAGAAAGAATATCCTTCAAGAGATAAGAATTCTCGAAAGCACCAAAAAGTCTTGGAGGACTAATTCTGGCGCAACTTTATATGATATGTTGCTGATGCTTGGAACCTAAAAAAATCCTTCGAAATCCATGAAGCGTGGCCTATTCATGAAGCCATCAGTTGATTGAGAATACATAATAAAAATGGCTTGTAAGTTTTCTCGTACTTTCAGTTGGAATTGTGATGTTCACATTCAATGGTGAACATGTAGATTTGTTCTGTAATAATTTCTATGCTTAGCTTTGATCTGCTGTTGTGCAATAAAGCGTTCGGATTCTAGTAAATGCTATTTCCCACTGTGCTGAAGTCTATAAATCAGAGATAGCTTTGATAAATTATTCCTTACTGTTTGAATAGGTTTAAACCTATAGACAGGTGACGATGAAAGATTTCTTTTGCCAGTAAACGAAGGAAAGAAGTTGGATATGAATGATATGTGAAGTTGTATTGTCATATGCTGGAGAAATGCATTTTGTTTTTAGGTAAAGAGCTCATGTGTGGTCAGATTTACGTCTTTGGTAGAGGATTTTGTTTTGCGAAGAAATCTTTTAGGATTAAGGGTGTCTTAATTTACATCAGAGGATTGATCATTGGACAACTCAGTCGTCCTAGCACATTAATGGAGCACTTCTTCAATTTACACTACCTGATTTCCCTAACTCCACAGGGAAGGTCATTTCCTCTGTATAGCTAGATGACTGTTCATTTTTTTTTTCATGCTTTCCAAGTATAAGGCTTACGATAAAAGAAAATGGCAGTTGTAACTGGGGTGTGAGAGACATTGGAAAGGAATCTTTTCGTTTGATTATGCAGAAAATGAAGCTTGTGTTTAATTCTCAAACAAAGTCTTTGAAGTCCATCCATTTAGTTCCTCGGCGAACGCGAAGGGTGTAATATTCTTCACTCGCCTTAGTTATCTTAAGAATTTGTTGTCAGATGAAATAACTTGTGACGCTTGGAAAAATTTATACAAGCATGAGCATTCTAAGTCCAAGAAGTTTAGTACAGAGACTGTTAGGACATCACCATTAACTTTGGAATGTATTAAAAAAAAAAAATCCCATCTTGTACTAGTTGGCTATAACCGAAGTCCTCCCAGATTTAATGAATTCGTGATTCCATTCTCGAATGAGTATCGAATGAAAGAACTCGTGACACAAAAATTGGTATGTCAATGGAATTTCCATTCTAATTCACAAAGAACAAACCGAAAGTAAATGAGTGTGAATCTATTTCCGAACCATACTGTTGTGCATTAAAGTCATGCCACATTCCTCAAATACTAGTAAGGTCCTTTGACATGAAACACGCACACCTTGTTGCAACTTAGAGTGCTAACCCAATTCGACCAATGTCTTGGAGGCTAGATCATGTTCTACGAGGATGAGCTTGAAATTTAAATCACGTGCAAGATATAATGAAAGACAAATATTCTATACCCACATGAATTGAAGTTTTTTACACCCGAAAGGGCTTAGAACATTTGGAATAGAGAAACAATGGGTCTGAAATCTCCTTACCAGTTATTAAGCATGTTTGAGTTCTTCTCTGAAATTCCCTCCTTGTTAGGGAACTTCGCGACATACCCGATAAACCGGACGTGAAAGGAGGGGGGGGTTGAGTGAAGAAAGGGAGGGAATTGTGGCTGTGCGTGCATATGTGCAAAAGGGAAAAGAGAAGAACCAAAGGGAAAGTGAGTAGAAGCGGGTATATACATATGTGATATTTGAGAGCAATTGTGGGCTCAGAGTAAAAGAAAGTGGCATAGCACAAGCTAATTTAACAAAACATAAGTGTGTGTAAGGCAGTTTCCCTTGGGTTAAGAGAACTAATCATTTTGGTGCGTTTGTCGGGAAGAATATGAACTAGTATATATACAAAGGAAGGATTCCTTGAGGGATAATTATGGGCTCCAGGTAATCCAAGTGGACCGATTCCGAGGGGTTTGAACAAAATAAAGTCTCGTATAATCACTTTTTCCTTGGGCATTAGAACTAATCATTTTGGTGCGTCTACCGGGAAAAGCTTGGCACGTCTCTATAAGAGAGTGCCATAGGTTCGCCTAGCGCCACATGTTGGCCGAGCTTGCGAACCCAAGATCTAGTACATGAGCGAGGGGAGCTCATCCTCAGGAGCAACACAAACGCAAAGAGAGGAACGCGCTCAGAGAAGAGCCCTTGAAAGAGAAAGGAAGAGGTGGGAATCGCAAGTTGAGTCAACCTCGACTGGCTCGAAGAAATCTGCCAAAAACGTGTACACCCGTAGGAGAGTCGCGAATCAAGTGTGGAAGATTGAAGGAGGGATCCTGAGGCCACGTGCACTAAATTTTTGGGATCGAAGTGATATCGACATCACACCTCTGTTCGAAATGGCTCAACGGATTTCGGTTCACTTGGGGGACTTCACCAAGTTCTCAGGTGCTTGGGATGAGGATCCAGATAGTTTTATCCAATTGTTTGAGGTTACGTGTGCAGCCAATGAGGTAGTTGACCAGGGTCAAAGGTTGAGGATCTTTCCGGCTACTCTTCGTGATGAGGCAGCCAATTGGTATGGGAATTTGACACCTCAAGAGTGTGGAACTTATCAGATGCTCAAGGAAGCCTTCTTGGCAAAGTTTCGACGACAAGGCTTCCAAGATAGATTGGCCCAACAGATGGATTACTTGCGACAGGGAGTCAATGAGAGCATCGATAACTACATTCAGAGAATGGAAACGTTGATAAGAAAAATGGGCGCGAATGCCCCGAACGATGAGACATTGAAGAGAAGATTCATCGCGGGATTGAGAGATCCTACGGCACAGCAGCATATCAGCCTGACAAGACCTGCAACTTTAATGAATGCTAAGGAACAAGCAAGGCTTTGGGAGGAAGTACAATTATGCCAACAGAGGAAGATGGAGCTCTTATACGAGCCAGTGGGAGGCCCAGGGAACATACCAATGAAAGATCCTGGCCAAGGAAGTCCCGCATTGATGACCCCAACCTTTGTAGCTGCCACTAGCACGCCAGGCGAGGTAAAGCCTACGCTAACTGAAGAACGAATATTGGAGTTGGTCACACAAGCTATAAAAGCTGCCACAATGACCCAGGAAACATACACAGTAAAACCAGAGGTGACTACAAACCCCAATCAAGTGTTTCGATCAAATACATGGTGTGGAAAGTGCCATGGTTACGGCCATCTGGCTTCAGAATGCCCTACAGTCTCGAGAGTATTCACAGATAGATCACCACCTAGGATGCGTTGTACTTTTTGTGGAAGAACAAATCACACGGAGGACCGATGTTACAACAAGAGAGCCTATGAAGAGAGGACCATGAAATCAGGAGATACAAGAGAAAGACCTTACACGGGCTTGCCTGCTCAAAGTGTCCCACCTACATCTCGTTGGGAAAACAGACCGACTTATGGATATGGTGCTCAGGGTCAAGGAGGAGACTATCCGAGAGGAGCCGCACATGATCAAAGAAGAGATGGTCCAATCCAGTATTGGAGGTGCCATGGCTTTGGCCATACTCAATCTAGATGTCCAAACGAAATATATATATATATATATATATATATATATATATATATATATATATATATATATATATATATATATATATATATATATATATATATATATATATATATATATATATATATATATATATATATATATATATATATATATATATGTGTGTGTGTGTGTGTGTGTGCATATGTAAGCTATGATTTGTGTGTCATAAGTATTCTTCCTTGCTAGCTCAGGAATTTTGGACTTCTAATTATTTTTTTTTTGTTGCGCAGAGACTGTTAGGAACTGGTAACAAAATGGCAGATCAAATAACTCAACTCTATTTGTACGAGCTAAGGATATATTTCTCAGACCAAACATTCGCCCGCATGGACATAGACGCCGATGACTTTGAGACGGAATATGATGTGGAGGAAGCACACTGGCTGGTATGCTTTATAAACCAGGGTTTGGATGTTATGTTTTATATTGAGTGTTTTGAGGAATACCTGACCCGACATGTAGGATGGGCGGGGGATTGATATTACTATTTCGACCCTTCGAGGGAAATGCCTAACGAAGAGAACGATATCACGTGGGCTTGGGCAGATGTGTTAACGATAGGAAGTGATGACGGAGCTCCTGAGGTTGAGCCTGAATCGCCCTAGGGAAGTCGTTGGGATGCGAGTACGATGATACGCTACATGAGATATTCCAGAGACCCACATTCTAGATCGTCTAAGGATAGGTACAGGAGGGACTAAGGCATAGCTAGTTGTAGTTACCTAGTGAAAAGTCAAATCGATGAATACATATGTAGTGTCTGTAATTGAGAGAATGGAGTGAAGAGGTGGTTGATCTGTCAAAGGCTAGAGTGTATATGTTTGCATGCATGTGTGGGAAAAGTGGGGAAAATCCCTTTCTTCCTCTCCCTAATTCTCAGGACTTAGGTAAATTAATTCACTATGAAAAAAAAAAAGAAAAAGAAAGGAAAAGAAAAAATTTGTGTTGCTATGATCGTACCAATGCACTATGGTGGGCTAGTAGGTGGGTGGATTTATCCTAGTCGGGTGGTTAGGACCACGAGCCGCAGCTAGTTTCGCCATAGGCTTGAGATGTATATGTTTATGTTCTAGCTACATGCCATAACGGGTTGGTAGGTAGGTGGATCCATGGTGGCTGGGTAGTCACGACCACGAGCCGTATCCAGCTTCGTTATGGGCTAGCTGATATATGTTATGTGTTATCATTGTGTGTTTGTGTGTTGTGCGCTGCATTGCATTGGTAGATGGGTGGAATCAACCTGATCGGGTGGTCAGGTCCATGAATCGCATCCAATGTCAACGTAGGCCAACGTGTGATTAAAATAAAATTTACCTATGAAATTATTCCCCACTCCTGAGGGGGAGAGAGAGAGAGGAGAGGGCGATGATCGCCTGGAAGGGAACGTTATTTGCTTGTGTGATTGGTATATGGTGGCTTGCGACAGATCAGCTCACTTTGAATCAACATTCTTGAAGGCACGGAGACTCTATATGTACTTATGGATGAGGCTTTAGTGAGGTAATGCAACGGTTTTGCTTTATAACTTGTGTGCTCTATCCGAGGGTTTCTAGTGTGTAGGACACTCCAGGGTTTTTATGTAGGTCTTGACTTGTACTCGAGTTTCGATGGCTTTTGTGGGACGACGATGGAGATTCTTCGAGAACGTCTAGTCATGGAATAATTGTACATAGCGAATGGTAGGTCAATAAAAGGAGTATGCATTTTGGGTATGTTGCATCTCCTGTTGAATTCATTTCAGTTATTGTTGTTTATTTCGGTATTTCCATTTCTGTTTGTTCGTAATGATAGTTGCATGTGAAAAACATAAAAAGGTATGAATGTGATATTTTGGTTGAGACTATGTTCATAATGGAATGCATGAGCAATTTGATGTATGTGGAATTGGAGTTGCATATATGTGCATGTTCTTGGATCATTTGGAAGTGACTGAATTGTATGTATTCATGAGTGATTTTTTTTTAGCACTAATAGCTTCAATGAGTGCAGGATCAGTGGAAGTGACGGCTCGATTAAAAGGTATGCAACCAAGTTATAAACTGACATGTTCACGGCTGTTTGGATTTTATGGCAGCAAGAATGGCTCGTCGAGGATGACTTCACGAGCAGAAGAGGGGAGTATGTTAGCTGGAAAATTGTTAATGATTATGCACTAACATGTTCTTTTTCGAAGATTTTTCATTTGAATGTAGGTGTTTTGCAAGGAGAATTGATGGTTGGTAGTGAGAAAACCCAATTAAATGTAGAGGTGTGGATCAAGAGAGGGCATTGTCAACTTGGAGATTATGACAAAGTCGTTGATTTGATGAATACCTTGGATGCCTTGCTGAGGGTTTGCAAACTCATTACTACTCCCCTTGAACATTCCCTTGATTCGCAACGAGCAAGGAGATTTGATACAAGCAGTGTATCTGGAATATCTGTGGCTGATCTTGGCTGTGAACCAATACTTCACACGAAACATTTTCAGTCTAAAGGAAGTCTACCACAATCCTCGGTGGAACAGATACTATCAGAAAGTGTGAGGGCTTAATATGTTGTATTATGCATTTGCAAATAACTACACATCAGCCATTATTTTCTCTTTGAGTTCAGCTTGTGGTGCAAAGAAATGGAGTCCAAAAGAGAGTGTCTCACACTTTGTCGTTACTCTCTTAGATCATGAATATGCGAAAAGTGAACTAGAAATGATACAGTCTCTGCCATGAAGATGCAAGTAGGTGCAAAAGAAAAAGTGATTGGAACTTATTTGTATGGTATCCAATGAAACAACCGTCAACTTTTAGAGGTCTAATCTGACATGAGACGCATGGGAGTGATATTATTGGCAGGAAGCTGTCAGAAGGAGGTTGTCATTGTTCTGAAAAAAAAATAGAAAAGGGGGGGGGGGGGGGGTATTCTATGAGGACTCTCTCTCTCTCCATTTTTCTGTTTCTTTTTGCCAGGAACGAGGGGCGGCAGACCTTATCTCTGGCTGTTCCGTTTTTTTTGCAGAAAAAAGGATAGAAAAGAAGGAGGGGGGAGGAATCGGCCCCCGCTTCCGTTTTCTGGAAATTTTTTTGGCTGATGTTGTTGTTCAGGGGGTTGCATCCGCAGGAGGGGGGAGAGGACTGCAAGCGTGAGGGAAGGAAGAAGGGAGAGCACCTTCGATACTGCAGAGGACAACAATGATCAGGGATTGTGACAGACTTCGAAGTCAATATTGCTGCAGTTGTCGTGTTGCTGTCATTCTTGCTCTCCAATTTGCGTGCTACAAAGGTGAGGCAGACACACACTTCACTCATAAATCCGGGAAAAGCTAGATCCTATGTGGAGGCATACAGAAAGAAAGAATATCCTTCAAGAGATAAGAATTCTCGAAAGCACCAAAAAGTCTTGGAGGACCAATTATGGCGCAACTTTATATGATATGCTGCTGATGCTTGGAACCTAAAAAAATTCCTGCGAAATCCATGAAGCGTGGCCTATTCATGAAGCCATTAGTTGATTGAGAATACATAATAAAAATGGCTTGTAAGTTTTCTCGTACTTTCAGTTGGAACTGTGATGTTCACATTCAATGGTGAACATGTAGATTTGTTCTGTAATAATTTCTATGCTTAGCTTTGATCTGCTGTTGTGCAATAAAGCGTTCGGATTCTAGTAAATGCTATTTCCCACTGCGCTGAAGTCTATAAATCAGAGATAGCTTTGATAAATAATTCCTTACTGTTTGAATAGGTTTAAACCTATAGACAGGTGATGATGAAAGATTTCTTTTGCCAGTAAACGAAGGAAAGAAGTTGGATATGAATGATATGTGAAGTTGTACTGTCATATGCTGGAGAAATGCATTTTGTTTTTAGGTCAAGAGCTCATGTGTGGTCAGATTTACGTCTCTGGTAGAGGATTTTGTTTTGCGAAGAAATCTTTTAGGATTAAGGGTGTCTTAATTACATCGGAGGATTGATCATTGGACAACTCAGTCGTCCCATCACATTAATGGAGCACTTCTTCAGTTTACACTACCTGATTTCCCTAACTCCACAGGGAAGGTCATTTCCTCTGTATAGCTAGATGACTGTTCGTTTTTTTTTTCACGCTTTCCAAGTATAAGGCTTACGATAAAAGAAAATGGCAGTTGTAACTGGGGTGTGAGAGACATTGGAAAGGAATCTTTTCGTTTGATTATGCAGAAAATGAAGCTTGTGTTTAATCCTCAAACAAAGTCTTTGAAGTCCATTCATTTAGTTCCTCGGCGAACGGGAAGGGTATTCTTCACTCGCCTTAGTTATCTTAAGAATTTGTTGTCAGATGAAATAACTTGTGACGCTTGGAAAAATTTATACAAGCACGAGCATTCTAAGTCCAAGAAGTTTAGTACAGAGACCGTTAGGACATCACCATTAACTTTGGAATGTATTAAAAAAAAAAAAATCCCATCTTGTACTAGTTGGCTATAACCGAAGTCCTCCCAGATTTAATGAATTTGTGATTCCATTCTCGAATGAGTATCAAATGAAAGAACTCGTGACACAAAAATTGGTATGTCAATGGAATTTCCATTCTAATTCACAAAGAACAAACCGAAAGTAAATGAGTGTGAATCTATTTCCGAACCATACTGTTGTGCATTAAAGTCATGCCACATTCCTCAAATACTAGTAAGGTCCTTTGACATAAAACACGCACACCTTGTTGCAACTTAGAGTGCTAACCCAATTCGACCAATGTCTTGGAGGCTAGATCATGTTCTACGAGGATGAGCTTGAAATTTAAATCACGTGCAAGATATAATGAAAGACAAATATTCTATACCCACATGAATTGAAGTTTTTTACACCGGAAAGGGCTTAGAACATTTGGAATAGAGAAACAATGGGTCTGAAATCTCCTTACCAGTTATTAAGCATGTTCGACTTCTTCTCTGAAATTCCCTCTTCGTTAGGGAACTTCGCGACATACCCGATAAACCGGACGTGAAAGGAGGGGGGGGTTGAGTGAAGAAAGGGAGGGAATTGTGGCTGTGCGTGCATATGTGCAAAAGGGAAAAGAGAAGAACCAAAGGGAAAGCGAGTAGAAGCGGGTATATACATATGTGATATTTGAGAGCAATTGTGGGCTCAGAGTAAAAGAAAGTGGCATAGCACAAGCTAATTTAACAAAACATAGGTGTGTGTAAGGCAGTTTCCCTTGGGTCAAGAGAACTAATCATTTTGGTGCGTTTGCCGGGAAGCATATGAACTAGTATATATACAAAGGAAGGATTCCTTGAGGGATAATTATGGGCTCCAGGTAATCCAAGTGGACCGATTCCGAGGGGTTTGAACAAAATAAAGTCTCGTATAATCACTTTTTCATTGGGCATTAGAACTAATCAATTTGATTTTCAAGATGATGGATCACTTGCACAACATTAGAAGATAACCAATCCAAATGTGGCAGCTTCCCCTGAAATAATTTAAGCCTAAATCCATTGATTGGTTTGTCCATCCTTGTGCCAAACACATCTTCCACTCAAAAAGTTCCTTGTCCTAAATCCTGCACAATCTGATATGGGCCTTTATATCTTAATGTAAGCTTTCCTGGATGAGGTCCAAGCTTAGAATTATACACCATCACCCAATCTCCTTCTTTAAATAACTTAAACTCCACATTCTGATTCACCCAAGTTTGTCTCCACCTTTGAATTACCTCGGTAATATATGCACTTACCAAATGATCCTCCTCCATTTGAAGAAGATATTTGCTCCTATGTTTAACCGATAGCTCCGGAGACATCTTTTCTGCCGTGATTCGCAAACTTGCAACTACAAATTCCATAGGTACTACTGCCTTCAAACCATATACCAATCGGAATGGTGTCATTCCTGTTGTCACTTTAAATGCTGTTCTGAATGACCAAAAAGCTGAGTCGAGTAACAAATCCCAATTTTTCTGATTGTCATGCACTAGCTTTTTAAGAATACGCATTAAGGTTTTATTCGTACTTTTTCCTTGACCATTTGCTTGTGGATGATATGCTGTAGTCTTTTTATGCATGATTAAATGAATTCTTGTTAACTTTGAAATCACCTTATTAAGGAAATGAGTACCTCTATCACTTACCAACTCAATCGGACACCCAAACCTGGTCATAATATTATGATAAAGAAATTTTGCCACACTTGCTGCTTTATTGTCCTTCAATGCCACTGCTTCCACCCATTATGTACAATAGTCTGTTGCTACAAGTATATATCGACTTCCCCCCTGAGTAGTAGGTTTAATAGGCCCCACAAAATCCATACCCCATTTTTGGAAAGGATCCAATGGTAAAACTGGATGATCAGACATCCGATATGACCTGAATGTGCTTCCTGTAACACAGCTAGTTTTCAAATTCTGGTACACACCTCCTTATGACCTGATCCACCCCTTTTTTGTATAATGCCCCAGTTATCACCAAATACGGCCTACTTTTAAGTGCAAACTTCTTCCTTTGATCAGGTGTAAAGTATTATGGTAATGAACTATCTGTTAAAAAAACTTATAACTGGTCATATCAAGAATCTGCTTCCACCACTTGTGCATTAAACAACTCAGCATCCAGAAATTCATCAATTACACCTGTAGGTGCTTCTCCTGAATCCAATCTACTAAAGTAATCTGCCATTGCATGCTCTTTTCCTGGAGTATGCATAATCACAAAATCAAATTCCTATAATAAAAGCATCCACCTGGCTAATCGTCCTGTTAATAAGACCAAGGCTTGATGATCCACATGAAAAACCACCTTATTGCCCAACAAATAATGTCGAAACTTGTTAAGAGCATATACCATTGCCAAAGCTTCCCTTTCCGTCACCAGGTAGTTCCTTTCAGCCGCACACAATACTCTACTAGCATAATAGACGGGTCTATACCATCCTTTGTCTTTTTGCTGCATCAAAACTGCTCCTACAGCCACATCTGATGCATCAACAAATATGTGAAATGGCAATGACCAATCGGGTGGTTGCAAAATTGGTGCTACCGACACCATCTTCTTTAACAATTGAAATGCTTTCTCTTGAGCATCTGCCCACACAAATGGAACATCCTTTTTGGTCAAATGCATAAGTGGTAGAGAAATATTTGCTAAATACCATAAATATCTGAATGCCACTTAATGTGACCCACGAACCGCATTACTTCTTTCACGTTGGTCGGTGCTTTAGCTGTGCTAATAGCTTCAATCTTCTTAATATCAATAGCCATCCCTTTTTGCGATATGACATGGCCCAATAAAATACCACTTCTGATTGCAATGACACTTTTAAACGGATTCAACACCATCCTAAACTACCGACATCTATCAAAACATGATTTCAAGTGTAGCAAATGTTGAACCATCTTACCAAAAATCAAAAAATCATCTACAAACATGATTTCAAGTGCAGCAAAGAGTCCTCTAGGAGGACCACTAATGGTTTTGTGAAACATCATACGCATGTTAGAACATCCATTGATAAAATTGTGAAACATCATACGCACGTTAGATTAAAATTGTGAGTTCGAATTCAGTGGCTATTTGTTTTACAAGTCACCCCACGTAGTAGACAAATTTGTGAGAACATAGATGTAGAAGAAAGTCCATCTGTAGTGGACTCAGAGAGTCATTCGATAGGCGAAGAGGAAGAGATCATTGTTCGAGAAGAAGAGGTCATTGAAGAAGACGAAATACAGGACGAAGCAATAGATGATGCTCAATAATTTTTTTAATGCAGATATGCTCAAGAATTGGCAGGAAAATTTTATCACCAGATCACAAAATGAAAAAGTCAAAATGACCATTTGGCACCAGAGCATTTTGGAAATAGCAAAGCCAAATGGCCATTGAAAATGAAGAGAAACTCTCTACTCTTTATTCTTCTATGTTGTCTTTGTAGGTCTGCATAAAATGAAGAGAAACGTTCGTTTGTGCTGGTGACTAAAAAGATAGTATGCACTATGGCGAGCGAGTACATGCAAGGATGGGAAAATTCAAAATTTCCACATTTTCTTTAGATATTTATAGTTCCACATTGTACTCTTCATTTTATAGTTCCACATCATTAGATATTTTATAGTCAAAATATTACAAGAACTACGAAACTTCGTGCAATGTACAATGGCACAATTGATATTGGTGACAAAAGATAGTTTCATTACACGCCAAACTCATCCTATATTACACAGAGAGGGCCTAAATTTCACACCAATTTTAGGTCTTGTACCGGCTCCCAGCCTCCCACCACCAAGAGCTCCTCGAGGAGGACCACTCTTGGCTTTGTGAAAGTTCATATGCACATTCATCCCCGTAATTATGACCCCATCCCCTTCATGTACCATCAACAACTTTTATCTATCTACTTTAATGACTGCTACCATCAACAACTTATCTATCTATTCCTTAACCTATCTTGCAAAGCTCGGATTCATTCTATACCTTTGTTGAGCTACTGATTCTGCATCCGTTCTTAAGTTGATGTAGCTCAGATCTATGCCTTTCATTTCCAAATATTCCCATGCAAATAAATCCATATACCCCTTGAACAACTCTACACGATCCTCCAAAAAATGTCCTTGTAAGTGCATACAAACTTTCACCATCTTTGGGTCAGCTTCCATTCTAAATTAAGCTCCTATAACTCATCCTCTTTTACTTTATTTGACATTTCATAATTCTTAGCATAAGTCTTTTCTAGCATGTCTTTAACTTCCTTTGCTTCTTGCTCCTTGGCTTCTTTAGTCGAAATTTCTGCCTTTGCTTTCCGTAGCTTGCTTAATTTTGTGCCTACTATTTCTTTTCTTGGAAAAACTTCCTCACTTACCTTCCGGAATTTCGTCTTATTCCAATATGCCTTCGACATCGATGTTGAATACAGGAACTCCTCTTCTTCATCGTCTTCAACTTCTTCTACTATGCCCCTCTTTTTCACAAATGTCACAGAATTTCTTCTGCTTTGGTGGAGGTACCAAATATTCAAACTTTTTATTGATCAAGTCTTCTTCTTTAAGATGTTTAGCTTTATTCTTACAATTCGTTTTTATTTGAACTTCCTCATTTCACTATCCTAACCTGTGTCTATAGCATCATTTTCTGAGTCTCATGTTGTGCTTGATCCATCTCATGATTCAAAGTTAGCATACTTACCTTTTGGTCTTTCGAACCTTTTTTCTACTCTAACCGTAGCTAATACTAATACACTGAATCCACCTCCTATATCTATGCTAGCTACCACATTCCTCAAGCTCCTTCTTAATCCCTTCAAGAAATACTCGGCTAACATTTCATATGTAGGTATCTCATTGCCCTATAGCCTTTCCACTAAAATTCAAAATTTTGTGCATAGTCTTCCACTAACATATTCCTTTGCGTGATTGCTCTTAATTTTCTAAGCGCATAAGTCAAAGTCTTCTCCTTTCTAGACATTTGCAAAAGGCTGTTTTTAATGCATTATAGTTTGCAAAGTGTCGAATGTCATACTGGCTAAACGAGCTCATGGCCTTACTTTCTAAGGTAGTCGCGAAGTGTTGCAATTCCATCGCATCACCATAGAGCATGGCATAGCCATTGGTTGTCCACTTAATTTCAAACTCAGCGACATGGCAATCCACATCTTCTTTAGATTCTCCTCTAAATTTAGCTATCTTGACCCTAGGATTACTAGGATACTCTTTGGCTTAGGATATCCTCTAGATCTTTGTCTGCTAGTCCCCATTAGTGGGCCAAACTGGACTTACCTTCTTGTCCTTGTAGTTCCTTCTATGAGGATTAGCTTCCTTACATATCCTCCCACCAACATGCTTTGGCTGCAATCCTTTGTTTCCAGAGGTGTTTCCATTTTTTGAATCCTTTGTTCCATAACTTCTTGGCATTTTGAATGTTCCACGACTCCACACTCCGGATGCCATGTATCGGAAACCAGATAGAGTCGTTTTGTCTGATTCCGGCCGCCCACTTCCAGTCTTCACTAATTCTTGTGAAGCTTTTGACTTTATTCCAGCCCTTCCAAAGGGAGCACACGAGATTGGAGCCTTTCGGGAAGACGGGGATCGGGGAGAATAGCAGGGTCATGATGTCGAGATTCTTCCAGTTTGGGCACCCCATGAGGGCCAACTCATGCTTGTTTCTGAAGATCAGCTTGGCCCACGAGGCCTCCCTATTGCACCAAGCCTTAATCATCCATTTGGCTGCCAGTTTGTTGGCCATACACCCAATGTCCAGGATACCCAGCCCCCCGCTATCTCTAGGGCTAGTGCAGATGGCCCATTTGATTTTAGGCACCCCCCTTCTGTTATGATCGCCCGTCCAAAGAAAGTTTCTACAAATACTATTCAGTTTGGACAGGCCTTGCTCGTTCGGTCTCCAGCAAGAAAGGAAATAGATGGTAGAAGAGAGGAGGAACGTGTTGATAACCATCGCACGTCCAGCGAGATTGATTTGCATACCTCTCCAGTAGTTAAGCTTGTTTTCAAGTTTGGCTAGCACCCAGTTCCATCGCTGCTCCATAGAGACGCCATCGCATTATAGTTTGCAAAGTGTCAAATGTCATACTGGCTAAACGAGCTCATGGCCTTACTTTCTAAGGTAGTCGCAAAGTGTTGCAATTCCATCGCATCACCATAGAGCATGGCATAGCCATTGGTTGTCCACTTAATTTCAAACTCAGCGACATGGCAATCCACATCTTCTTTAGATCCTCCTCTAAATTTAGCTATCTTGACCCTAGGATTAGGTGGTGTTTGTGCCATACTCTTTGGCTTAGGATATCCTCTAGATCTTTGTCTGCTAGTCCCCATTAGTGGGCCAAACTAGACTTACCTTCTTGTCCTTGTAGTTCCTTCTATGAGGATTAGCTTCCTTACATATCCTCCCACCAACATGCTTTGGCTGCAATCGTTCCTACACCCTCTAGGTTAAACTTTTCCAAATATACTCGATCTATATGACATTCATTTCTTGCCTTATTACAAACAAGATTAGTGGGATCATCAAATGTGTTGGGGTTAAGCAACACATAAAATTTCACACAAAGTTTTCAAGACACGCTAATCTAGAGCAGCAGGATTAGAAGATATTCAGAATCAAATCACATACAAACTTTACAGAAAACTAAGCAATTTGAATAAAAGTATACTATGCAGTAAGATCCAGGAGTTACGATGCTGGAATAGAACTAAATAGAATTTATGGTTACCGTAGTAGCTTCAATCAAGAAAAAACCATTACAAGAAAGTAGCATCATGTACAAATGGTGATCCTTTCACTCCTCGTGCTCATTCTTTAAATGGACAAAAATTTACTAGTACTTGCAAATAATCAGTTAGTTCACATGACATTTCTTGTATATCCGATTACAACCACTTTTTTTTACTAAAATCCCATTGAGTAGATATCCATGTTAGTAACATCCTACTACGTAATTTTATTATTAAGCAACTAAACACTTGTATATTAGATTTATTACATGGTTTAATAGCTCCATAGTTCCATAGTTCTCTGAATGCAGCACGAGCCTCGGATCGTCGATGCGACATGACCTCACGTGCGGTGTGCAGAATCCACTCTGAACTGACAACCCACTGTCCATCGGCTGGTCCGAACTCCTGGTAAATATGTAGACCTAAAATATGTATATTTCTGTGTACATGTGTATATACATGTATATATGTATTACATGTGCATGTGTATGTGTGCATATATCTTATGTAGGTGTTATAACCCTAAAACCCTAATCTTAAAGATTTAAATCTAAAATATGTATATTTTTGTATGCATGTGTATCTACATGTATGTATGTATTATATGTATATGTGTGTTTGTATATATGTTATCTACGTATTAAACTCCTAAAACCCTAATCAGAAAGACTTAGACTAAAATATGAAATACTAAACCCTAAAACCCTAATCTTAAATATCTAGACCTAAAATATGTATATTTTTGTATACATGTGTATATACATGTATATATGTATTATATGTGCATGTGTATGTGTGCATATATTTTATGTAGGTGTTATAACCCTAAAACCCTAAATTTAAAGATTTAAATCTAAAATATGTATATTTTTGTATGCATGTGTATCTACATGTATGTATGTATTATATGTATATGTGTGCTTGTGTATATATGTTATCTACGTATTAAAATCCTAAAACCCTAATCAGAAAGACTTAGACTTAAATATGAAATACTAAACCTTAAAACCCTAATCTTAAATATCTAGACCTAAAATATGTATATTTCTATATACATGTATATATGTATGACATGTGTATGTGTATGTGTGCATATATGTTATGTAGGTGTTATAACCCTAAAGCCCTAATCTTAAATATTTAAATCTAAAATATGTATATTTTTGTATGCATGTGTATCTACATGTATGAATGTATTATATGTATATGTGTGTTTGTGTATATATGTTATCTATGTATTAAAATCCTAAAACCCTAATCAGAAAGACTTAGACTTAAATCTGAAATACTAAACCCTAAAACCCTAATCTTAAATATCTAGACCTAAAATATGTATATTTCTGTATACATGTGTATATACATGTATATATGTATTACATGTGTATGTGTATGTGTGCATATATGTTATGTAGGTGTTATAACCCTAAAACCCTAATCTTAAATATTTAAATCTAAAATATGTATATTTTTGTATGCATGTGTATCTACATGTATGTATGTATTATATGTATATGTGTGTTTGTGTATATATGTTATCTACGTATTAAAATCCTAAATCCCTAATCAGAAAGACTTAGACTTAAAATCTGAAATAATAAACCCTAAAACCCTAATCTTAAATATCTATACCTAAAATATGTATATTTTTGTATACATGTGTATATCCATGTATATATGTATTATATGTGCATGTGTATGTGTGCATATATGTTATGTAGGTGTTAAAACCCTAAAACCCTAATCCTATTTCTATATAGTTGATGTAAAAAAAAACTTCAAAATAAAAATAGGATTATATGTGTGTATGTATGCATGTGTGTATATATGTGTGTGTATGTATGCATGTGTACATGTGTGTGTGTGTATGTATACATGTGTATACATGTGTGTGTATGTGTATGTGTGTGTATGTAGGCATGCATGTGTGTGCATGTGTATGTACGTGTGTGTGTGTATGTATGCATGCATGTATGTGTATGTGTGTGTATGTGTATGCATGTGTATACATGTGTGTGTATGTATACATGCATGTGTGTATATATGTGTGTATCCATGCATGCCGATATATGTGTGTGTATGTATGCATGCATGTGTATATATGTGTGTATATATGCATGTGTGTATGTATGTGTGTATATGTGTGTGTGTATGTGTATGTATGCATATGTGTATATATGTGTGTGTATGTATGTGTGTATGCATGTGTGGGTATGTATGCATGTGTGTAAATTTATGTGTGTGTGTATCCATGCATATGTGTATATGTGTGTGTATGTAAGCATGCATGTGTGTATAGGTGTGTGTATGTAAGCATGCATGTGTGTACATGTATGTGTGTATGTATGCATGTGTAAATTAATGTGTATCTTCCTTTCTCTTCTCTCTCTTTCTCTCTCTCTCTCTCTCTCTCTCTCCTTCTCTCTCTATCAATAGCGAATAAAAGAATCACTTACAAGTATGTCCCTCTTTGAATCGTTGTCGTCAAAGCGTAATGTAGGTTGTCTCTCGTCCAATTCCAAACAATCGATGCCAAAGAACTTCTGAAAAATCAACGAAAAGAGAAATTAGAAACCCTAAAGCATAGAGAAACACAAATGCTAATAGTACGCGCAGCACTTACCAAAATATGAGATCTAAGCCGAGAGAGAGTGTGTGTGTGTAGAGAGAGAGATCCGTGTGTGTGTGTGTGCACAAGACGATGCAGGTTCACACGTGCAAGTTTGACAGTATACCGACAGTACTCAAACACGCGTAGAAATGTGAAGTTTTGCTCTTGGATTCGCGGTATGTTTAAAACTTGCCCCCGGTATAGGTGCCGGTATGGACGTCGGTATACGCATCGGTAGTTGCCAGTAAATTACCGACGCTTATACCGACGCTCATACCGGTGCCTATACCGATGCCTATACCGATGCTTATACCGGTGGCTACGGGCCACACCGACGATCCGTTTAAAACGGTCATACCGACGGTCACTTGACCGTCGGTATCTCTTAGTGAGATTTTCCGAGGGCTATACCGATGCTGACTATGACCGTCGGTATATGTAGCGTCGGTATGCCCCTCATATGTTGTAGTGATAGAAACTTTACCAAATGCCTTCCAATCGCATATTGAGGAAAAAATGGAACTAAGGGAAAGGAACTATTACATTAACCTCAAGAAGAAGCTTAGGACCATGGATATGTGGTTAGCAAGTGCTGCATCATGAACCACTCTTTATATAGGAAAGGTGATTTGGGAAAATAATGGATGATAGAGCTCTTAGGTGGGATCCCATGATCTATAAAGATGGTCACTATGGTGGGATAGAGCGACCAAGGTTGATCTATGTGGGTCTCTCAATTTTCGCTCTTCCAATACTCTCCTTAGTGAAAAGCTCAATGGTAGTTCATGTTTGTAAAACTAAGTCACTCTTTTGGAATGCATCTATATCCTCCATAGTCTTATATCCACATGTTGAGACTCCCTTGAAGGTTCTCAAACCTTCACATGGTTGGATGTGGTCATAAAATATTTACATCGAAGGTGTATAAAACACAACATGTGAGGGGCATACTGATGCTACCTATACCGACGGTCACTCCCGATGACGATATAAACGTTCGAAAAATCCATTTAAAGATACCAATGGTCAAGTGACCGTCTATATGAACGTTTAAAATGGATCGTCATGATGTCTCATGGCTGGTGGTATATGAGTCGGTATGAGCGTCGGTATATGCGTCGGTATAAGCGTGGATAATTTACTAGAAATTTCGGACGCTAATACCGACGCCCATACGGATGCATATATCGAGGCCGTGTTTTAAACATACAGGGAACATGAGAAAAAAACTAAACATTTTGCATGTGTTTGAGTACTGGTTGTCTTCTGTGGAACTTGTGTGCACAAACCAAATTGTGACCTACATTGTCTTGTGTACACACACACACATATCTCTCTCTCTACACACACACACACACACTCTCTCTGTTTAGATCTCACATCTTGGTAAGTGCTTCGCGTACTCTTAGCCTTTGTCTTTCTCGATGCTTTAGGTCTTATAATTTCTCTTTTCTTTGATTTTGCAGAAGTTCTTTGGCATCCATGCTTTGGAATTCAACGATAGATGACATACATTATGCTTTGACGATAGCGATCCAAAAGAGGGACATAATTGTAAGTGATTGTTTTATTCTCTATTGATAGAGAGAAAGATAGAGAGAGAGAGATGAGAGAGAGATAGAGAGAGAAAGATATATGGAAAAGAGAGAGAGAGAGGAGAGAGAGAGAGAGAGAGAGAGAAAGAGAGACAGAGATAGAGAGAGATGAGAGAGAAAGAGAGATAGAGAGATAAAGAGAGAGAGACGGAGATAGAGAGAAAGAGAGATAGAGAGATAGAGAGAGACGGAGCATAGCAGGAAACGGGACCGAACAATAGTTATATTTTGCTGCAGATATCTTCTGCTCAATTGGACAACACAAAAATCTCGCTACGAATATCTTTGATATGAAACATAACTTTGATATGAAAGAGAACCCAGAAAAAAAGAATTGTGCTCTAATACCTTGTTGAGAAACATTGTCCAATATTTTTACACGCTACAAACAAATTATAAAGACTCAAAGAATACTCAAAGAAAATGATGAAAATGAACTACATAATTAAAAATTAATAAGGGCGGGGAGTGGGGAAATGAAACATAACTTTCATGTGAAAGAGAAACTAGAAAACAAACTATGCTTGCGAACTAAAAAGAAAATATAAATGCTCAAAATACTAGGAATAATATAATGATGAAATGAGAAAAATGAACTACATGATGATATAAGAACTTACATAAAGATTATGGAACTTGATCTTCAAGGTGAGAATATAGTGGGATCACATGAAGGAAATGAGAAGTGAAGTGAGACTCTCCTTATATGAGTACAAGACAAAATCTCAAATATGTGGCATAATGCGTCCTTGCATAAGATTACATGAGAGCTTATAGGGAACTTGCTTTGAATGTGAGATTATGTAGGTGCATGTGGATACAAAAGGATAACACATGAACACCTCAACAATAATCTCATGCAAGAATTTACGATAAGTGTATGAGATCTTTTCTATAATAGAAAATCTCATCACATTTTAGTATGAATATCTAAGAACTGAATTTCTCAAAATGGGTACCTCTATCTTACCAGGTCGGGTGCTCTCTCGAATTTAAAAATAAAAAAGAAAAGCTCAAAAATTCAAGTGATTCATGTGAGGCTTTGTCGTGAATATGTGTGTGTGGATAAAGACACAAGGGATTAGATTACACTTTTTGGATGAGTAGACAGAGCACTGAGGACACGCGTAGCGATTGCCTAACTTCTGATGAATGGAGAGGGCGACAAAGAGAGAAACACAAAGAGCGCTACTGCCGGATTGATATTTATACGAGCAGGCGTGGAGAAGAGGAAGTGCATGGAAAAGAAGAAGAACCATGGCCTCGTCCTTCGTAGTAGTTACGGTGGCCCTTCTGGTGCCCACGTTCATAATCGTCTTTCACAGCTTGTGGGTGGCCTTTGTGGAAGCGTTGTGGCTGACGCCCCGCAGAATCAAGCGGGTGCTCGAGAGGCAGGGCATCAAGTGCTTGCCCTTTCGCATCCTCATAGGGAACCTCCCGGAACTCGCTGCTCTGTGCGAGGAAGCTAAATCTCAGCCTCTGTCGTGCATAAAACATGACTACGCTGCCTACGCTATTCCTTACTATTACTTTTCCTTACTATTACCGCTGGATCGAAGAGTATGGTAAACTACATTTCCTTTCGCAATGCCCGAAATCTCACTACATGTCAAATGAAGCAATAGACATTCGTAGCGAGATTTCTGTGTTGTCCGATTGAGCAGAAGATATCTGCAGCAAAATATAACTATTGTTCGGTCTCGTTTCCTGCTATGCTCCGTCGAGCTTCTTGATTTTATTGCTCTTCCTTGTCTTTTTGATTGTAACCTTCTCATCCTATAACAAGTTTTGACTGATTCACTACCACTTCATTCTTACTTGTCTCCTCATATCTTGATGGCTGCTCTCTATTCTTTGGATTATACCAACATCGAGCCATACTATGCCCCTCTTTTTCACAAATGTCACAGAATTTCTTCTGCTTTGGTGGAGGTACCAAATATTCAAACTTTTTATATTTATTGATCAAGTCTTCTTCTTTAAGATGTTTAGCTTTATTCTTACAATTCGTTTTTATTTGAACTTCCTCATTTCACTATCCTAACCTGTGTCTATAGCATCATTTTCTGAGTCTGATGTTGTCCTTGATCCATCTCATGATTCAAAGTTAGCATACTTACCTTTTGTTCTTTCGAACCTTTTTTCTACTCTAACCGTAGCTAATACTAATACACTGAATCCACCTCCTATATCTATGCTAGCTACCACATTCCTCAAGCTCCTTCTTAATCCCTTCAAGAAATACTCGGCTAACATTTCATATGTAGGTATCTCATTGCCCTATAGCCTTTCCACTAAAATTCAAAATTTTGTGCATAGTCTTCTACTAACATATTCCTTTGCGTGATTGCTCTTAATTTTCTAAGCGCATAAGTCAAAGTCTTCTCCTTTCTAGACATTTGCAAAAGGCTGTTTTTAATGCATTATAGTTTGCAAAGTGTCGAATGTCATACTGGCTAAACGAGCTCATGGCCTTACTTTCTAAGGTAGTCGCAAAGTGTTGCAATTCCATCGCATCACCATAGAGCGTGGCATTTCACTCCTATCCTTTCACTCCGATCCTTTCACTCCTCGTGCTCATTCTTTAAATAGATAAAAATTTACTAGTACTTGCAAATAATCAGTTAGTTCACATGACATTTCTTGTATATCCGATTACAACCACTTTTTTTACTAAAATCCCATTCAGTACATATCCATGTTAGTAACATCCTACTACGTAATTTTATTATTAAGCAACTAAATACTTGTATATTAGATTTATTACATGGTTCAATAGCTCCATAGAGTTCCATAGTTGTCATACACATTATTACTCCATCAAGGGCATATGACATTGGATTGAGGTCATTTGAACAAGGTTGAGTTTATGTGAGTATGTAAGCTAGGTGTATGAGATGGAAAATACTAGACACTTACAAGATGGATTTCCACTTTTTGTTTGACGTCTCAAGAGTTTTTTTGTTTCCACATAGATGACTACGTACATTGTATTGTGCAATCGGAGCAAATGGGAGTGATGAGTATAGAAACTTTACCAAATGCCTTCCAATCGCATACTGAGGAAAAAATGGAACTAAGGGAAAGGAACTATTACATTAACCTCAAGAAGAAGCTTAGGACCGTGGATATGTGGTTGGCAAGTGCTGCATCATGAACCACTCTTTATATAGGAAAGGTGATTTGGGAAAAGAATGGATGATAGAGCTCTTAGGTGGGATCCCATGATCTATAAAGATGGTCACTATGGTGGGATAGAGCGACCAAGGTTGATCTATGTGGGTCTCTCAATTTTCGCTCTTCCAATACTCTCCTTAGTGAAAAGCTCAATGGTAGTTCATGTTTGTAAAACTAAGTCACTCTTTTGGAATGCATCTATATCCTCCATAGTCTTATATTCACATGTTGAGACTCCCTTGAAGGTTCTCAAACCTTCACATGGTTGGATGTGGTCATAAAATATTTACACTGAAGGTATATAAAATACAACATATGAGGGGCATACTAATGCTACCTATACCGACGGTCACTCCCGATCACGGTATAAACGTTCAAAAAGTCCATTTAAAGATACCAATGGTCAAGTGACCGTCTATATGACCGTTTAAAATGGATGGTCACGATGTCTCATGAGTAGTGGTATGTGAGTCAGAATGTGCGTCGGTATATGCGTCGGTATATGCATCAATATAAGCGTCGGTAATTTACTAGAAATTTCGAACGCTAATACCGAACGGATGCATATACCGAGGCCGTGTTTTGAACATACATGGAACATGAGAGAAAAACTAAACATTTTGCATGTGTTTGAGTACTGGTTGTCTTCTGTGGAACTTGTGTGCATAAACCGAATTGTGACCTGCATTGTCTTGTGCACACACACATATATCTCTCTCTCTCTACACACACACACACTCTCTCTCTCTCTCTGTTTAGATCTCACATCTTGGTAAGTGCTTCGCGTACTCTTAGCCTTTGTCTTTCTCGATGCTTTAGGTCTTATAATCTCTCTTTTCTTTGATTTTGCAAAAGTTCTTTGGCATCGACTCTTTGGAATTCAACGATAGATGACATACATTATGCTTTGACGATAGCGATCCAAAAGAGAGACATAATTGTAAGTGATTTTTTTATTCTCTATTGATAGAGAGAAAGATAGAGAGAGAGATGAGAGAGAGATAGAGAGAGATAGAGAGAGAAAGATATATGGAAAATAGAGAGAGAGAGAGGGGAGAGAGAGAGAGGGAGAGAGAGAGAGAGAAAGAGAGATAGAGATCACTCAGAATTCTACGAATTGTCACAAGATCACTCAAAATTCTACGAATTGTTGACAAGCGCTTTCGAGTATAAATGGGGAAGTCATCGGGGCAGTCTAGAAGAGCGTGGAAATTGCCGGACGTTTCCGGAAAAGGAACTCTCTGGAGAAGCCCGCGACGGAATCTGTGAGAGTCAAGGCTCCAAATGAAAAGACCCGGAGTTCTGTAGATTATAACAAAATTTCAAAACCCGTTAGGCCACACCTCGTTTTCATTTCACTCTAAGGAACACAACCACCAAAGAGCTCCTCGAGGAGGACCACTAATGGTTTTGTGAAACATCATACACACGTTAGAACATCCATTGATAACCTTCATCAACCAACTCCTCAGGGTTGAAATAAGGGGCACATGGATTGCATGAAAATTGATTTGGAAAGGTGGTAATTAGTTATATATTCTTAGGATTACCTTAGATTAAAATTGTGAGTTCGAATTCAGTGGCTATTTGTTTTACAAGTCACCCCACGTAGTAGACAAATTTGTGAGAACATAGATCTAGAAGAAAGTCCATCTGTAGTGTACTCAAAGATTCATTCGATAGGCGAAGAGGAAGAGATCATTGTTTGAGAAGAAGAGGTCATTGAAGAAGATGAAATACAGGACGAAGCAATAGATGATGATCATGAAGAAACCAGCATAGCAAGTCATTTAGAAGTCATCAATATAGAGATAGATATTCTCGGTGCATCGGATCTCCAAAAGGATGATAGACTCGAGAAGTTTTGAATCAAACACTTGTACTTACTAATTTTTGTTTATTTTTTGGCTAGGTTTTTTTATAGACTACCATTTCTCTATATTACCTTTATTATCGTATGCTAATTATTTGAATTCTTTTGTTACAGAGCACGATGAGAGATAGTCCTCCAGTCACTCCACCTTCCATGACAGAGGAGCAGTTCTTAGAGTTCATCTCTCAGGTACCTCCCACGTATATGGTCATTGCATTATAATATTGGATCGCTCCTGGTAGCACTCCCCCCCTCACTCCTGTCGGCCTCACTCCTACCGGCCTCACTCCCGTCGGTGTCACTCCTGCCGGTGTCACTCCTGCCGGCGTCACTCTTACGGGTGGTGCTACTCCCGCCTGAGGTATGTCTCCTAGCTTTATGACTCCACCACGACCATCTTTTCAGTCATCCCCTACTAGCTCTAGTAGTAGACATGTGTGTTCGACACCTCAACTCGATACAGGTTCTGGCCTGTCTCGTAAGTCGAGGTCACACTTTGGAGCAGGAGCTTCTAGGAGTGGATCTACAGGTAGGTTTGGAGGAGGCAGCTATTGTGGAGGTAGTGCAACGGACGTTGTGTCGCCTGCTTCTACTCCTAGGATGAGTACCTTAGATGTAGGTATGCCACATGGTACACCACATGGAACACCACGTACACCTTGGGGTGCTCATGACCATGATGACTCCAAGGTGTATAGTATCCGAGATGGAGCTCCGGTGATGGATGCGGCTGGAAATGCAAAGCGTGCACATATATGACAGCTTTGCTCCATATAGTTTGGACACTCTATCATGTTGAAATGGACTGAACAAGATAAAGATCGGAAGAATTATATCACACAGACGATTTATCAGGAGTTATAATCAGCCGATGCGTAGCCCCTTATTAGTTCAGAGTGGATTCTGCACACCACACGTGAAGTTATGTCCCATCGACGATCCGAGGCTCGTGATGCTTTCAGAGCAGGATTACCAAAGCCTATTTGGTTAGATGCTGAGTGTGATATGATTCGTGACGAGCAACAGCAGACTCCTGACCTTGATAGAGAGAGAAAGGGAGAGAGAGAGAGGGAGAGAGAGATGAGAGAGAGAGATATATATAGAGAGAGAGAGAAAAGAGAGAGAGAGATGATAGAGAAAGATAGATAGAGAGATAGAGAGATAAAGAGAGAAAGTGAGAGATAAAGAGAGATGAAAGAGAGAAAGATAGAGCATACATACACACACACATCTACACATCTACACTTGCATACATACACACATACATGTTCACACATGCATACATACACACACATGCATGCATACATACACACACATATACACACATGCATGCATACACACACATACAAATATATACACATGCATACATACACACACATGCAATACACACATACATACACACACATATATACACATATGCATACATACGCATACACACACATGCATACACACATACATACACACATATACACACATACATACACACACATACATACACACACATACATACACACATATACACACATGCATGCATATATACACACACATATACAAACATGCATGCATACACACATATACACATATACACATATACACATATACACACATGCATACATGTACACACACATGCATACACACATATACACATGCATACGCACACATACACACACACATAGATACACACATTCATACACACACATATATACACACATGCATACACACACATACATACACACATGCATGCATACACACATGCATGCATACATGCATACATACACACACATACACACACATACACATATAGACACATGCATACATACACACACATGTACACACATGCATACATACACACACATATGTACACACATGCATACATAGACACACATACACATATGCACACATGCATACATTCACACACACATGTACATACACACATGCACAATAAACCTTGCCATATGTTTTGTTGTGTTCTATTTTAAAGCCTTGCCATCCATTTTGAATTTAAGTTTACCTTGCAGTGCTACTAAGCTTCTCAAAATGCATATTGTTCAAAACATTCCAGGAATTCCCAAATTAAATGAAGAAAAAAGGTTTGGATACATTCAAATACATGTGTCATTACAGAAAGACATCACCTCATGTGGCTGGAGAGTGATTGAAAATGCAGTAAGGTTCTTGGAAAGCACGTTTTACAATCCTGAGTTAAACTTGTCAGACTATCCAAATGCTTGGGTCATCTTGATCAAGAAGAGAGTATAAATGGGGAAGTCATCGGGGCAGTCAAGAAGAGCGTGGAAACTACCAGACGTTTTCGAAAAAGGAACTTTCTGGAGAAATGAGAAGCCCGTGATGGAATCTGTGAGAGTCAAGGCCCCAAACGAAAAGACCCGGAGTTCTGTAGATTATAACAAAATTTCAAAACCTGTTAGGCCACACCTCGTTTTGATTTCACTCGTCTTGTCTAAGACGAAGGAACACAACCACCAAAGAGCTCCTCGAGGAGGACCACTAATGGTTTTGTCAAACATCATACACACGTTAGAACATCCATTGATAACCTTCATCAACCAACTCCTCAGGGTTGAAATAAGGGGCACATGGATTGCATGAAAATCGATCTGGAAAGGTGGTAATTAGTTATTTAAATAGCCACTTTTAACGATTGGATGACCTGAACCACTCGTCGAACATGTCAGCTTCTCGCTTGGCACAACCGGCTCAAGGGCCTAAATTTCACACCAATTTTAGGCCTTGTACCGGCTCCCCGCCTCCCACCACCAAGAGCTCCTCGCGGAGGACCACTCTTGGCTCTGTGAAACATCATAGCCACGTTGGATCATCCTTTGATCACTTTCATCCCCACAATTATGATGGTCAACTAACTCCTCATGGTTGAAATAAGGGGCACATGGATTGCATGAGAATCGATCTGGAAAGGTGGTAATTAGTTATATAAAGAGCCACTTTTAACGATCGGATGACCTGAACCACTCGTCAAACATGTTAGCTTCTCGCTTGGCACAACCGGCTCAAGGGCCTAAATTTCACACCAATTTTAGGCCTTGTACCGGCTCCACGCCTCCCACCACCAAGAGCTCCTCGCGCATGACCACTCTTGGCTCTGTGAAACATCATAGCCACGTTGGAACATCCTTTGATCACTTTCATCCCCATAATTATGATGGTCAACTAACTCCTCATGGTTGAAATAAGGGGCACATGGATTGCATGAGAATCGATCTGGAAAGGTGGTATTTAGTTATATAAACAACCACTTTTAACGATCGGATGACCTGAACCACTCATCCAACATGTCAGCTTCGCGCTTGGCACAAGCGGCTCAAGGGCCTAAATTTCACAGCAATTTTAGCCCTTGTACGGGCTCCCCGCCTCCCACCACCAAGAGCTCCTCGAGGAGGACCACTCTTGGCTCTGTGAAACATCATAGCCATGTTCATCCCCGTAATTAGGAACCCATCCCCTTTATGTGCCCCTATCTAAGTGGATTAAGAGTTCAAAAAATCCTCCTCTTCATCATCTTCAACTTCTTCTACTAAACTGATTGTCTGAGCTTACCAAAGACAAGAAAATCATCCACAAAAACTCTCATGAAGTCTTCTAAATAAGGCTCAAATACTTTATGCACCACATAATTGAAGGATAGTGGTCCATTTTTTAGGCTAAAACTCATAACCGACTCCAAATTCAGTAATAAAAGCTATTTTATGATGATCCTCTTCAATAGCCTTAATCTGATTATACCCTAAGAAACCATCAAGAAACCTATATATTTTATGACCAGCCATTGCATCAAGCACGGAATCACAAAATATAATGTTTCACCCTTCTTTCTGTCCTTTTTGGAGCCCTCACCTCTACTCTTATTCTTTGGCCCATGCTTCAATGGGGAGTGAATAGGAAGCCCTTTCTTCTTTTCTTTAGACTTCTTTTTATGTGGTGTGCTGGTGAAGGTGCGTCTGGATCATAAGGGCATATTGCATGTTTCGTAATGGCATTTATTGATCTCTCCTTGATCAAGATGACCCAAGCATCTGGACAGTCTGACAGTTTAACTGAGGATTGTAAAACCTACTTTCCAAGAACCTTACTGCATTTGCAATCACTCTCCAACCACATGAGGTGTTGTCTTTCTGTAATGGCACATGTATTTGAATGTATCCAAACCTTTTTTCTTCATTCAATTTAGGAATTCCTTTAATGTTTTGATTAATATGCATTTTGAGAAGCTTAGCATCAATGCAAGGTAAACTTAAATTTAAAATGGATGGCAAGGCTTTAAAATAGAACACAACAAAATGTATGGCAAGGCTTTAAAATAGAACACAACAAAATGTATGGCAAGGCTTACACTTCGAAGTTTCCATGTTGTGATTGGAGAGAATTCCTTGCTGTCTTCTTTGTCCTAGACATAATCTACAAAAAAAAAAGATTATTATCATCAGATAAATAAGACTTTCACTAGAGAAAAATAGATCATGGATCAATAAGGATTAATATTAGGACATGGATCAATTACACAAAAAAAGATTACATCCTTCATATTTGCAATGCCTTGTATCCCTTTGGGCAATAAATATGTGTATCTATGTACATTTCATGAGTAATAAGCTTTTAAAAGAAATATATTTAATCCTTCTTGAGTCTTTTGAATGAACTTGGCTCTAGCAAATCTCCTCTATATCTGAGGTACTCTTTTCTCCTGTAGCCAACAATAATTTTTACATCTGACACCCCTGCAACCATTGCATAGCTTGAGTAACAAAGGAAGTAGCCTACCCTTGAAGCATTGAATCCTAGGGCATATCCAAAAATTCTAAATGTAGCTGTTCTTTCAAGTAGCAAAACTTTGTATGCATTAAAGGGTGTTGAAGTAAAACCCATGTATCTTGAAAGAGTCCTCAAGGAGAATAGTGCAAAATATGCATCTTCACTATATTGCTTATGAATAACACAAAATAATCTTGGATTCAATTTTGGAAGATAGTGGATCACTGAATGAATATCCATCTTTGTCTTTCCTTTCTCCTCTATGGTTTTCCTTGTTCCCTTCCCGGTGCCAATGTAGTTGTCTTCATCCAATATAGATAACTATGGAAAAAATTGAAAACCTAGGTCAGAAAAAGTCCAATGAAACTTTTAAAGTCATAGAAATAACTAGAAACACAAGCAGAAACAAAGCATGAGACACGACCAATCCAAGCGATTAGGGTCATCAAAGTATATCAGATGGGCCTAATCGCTTGCATCGGCCTAATCGCTTGAATTGGTCGTGTCCAAAGGAGGTCATCTTGAAGCTTAGATTGCATATGAACTTTTGTATCTTGTTATTAGTTAATAATTTAGAGAAAATAATGCAACCATTGCGTTCAGAATGTGCCAAAACCCTATGATTGACTATCTATTTGCATGATTTCGATACTCAGAGGTCTTGATAAGCCTTTTTGTATTGATTTCCAGACATGACCGATGCAAGCGATTAGGGCCATCCAACATTTCCAAATGAGCCTAATCGCTCGCATTGGTCGTGTCCTAGATTCATGCACAAATAGGCTCATCAAGACCTCTCGAGATCAGAATCATGCAAATAGATAGTCAATCTTAGGGTCTTGGCACGTTCGAGATGCAATGGTAGCATTAGTTTCTTGAAATTCTGAGCCAATAGTAAGTTCACGACTGATGCAAGCGAAATAAGCTAGTCAAAGGCCGGTTAAACGCATGTATTCGCTTGCATCGGTCGTATTGGGTATGAAGCGATTAGGGACATCCGAGGATTATAGCTAGGACAAAGAAGAGGAATTTAAAAAAAGAGTTTAAGAGCTTGGAAGAAATTTAAAAGCAAAAACACTAATGTAAAAAAGCTCTTACAAAGCACTCAAGAAACACGACCGACGCAAGTGATTAGGGTCATCTCGAAATCCTCGGATGTCCCTAATCCCTTGTATCGGTCGTGTTAACTTGCACAAAAAAGAGTTTAAAAGCTTGGAAAAATTTTAAAAAGCAGAAAAACTAATTAAAAAGACTTTCACAAAGCACTCAAGAGACAAGACCGATGCAAGCGATTAGGGTCATCCGAAAATCCCCGAATGTCCCTAATCGCTTGTATCGGTCGTGCTGTAAAATAATTGATCATGATGACCCTAAATCCTCACACAAAATGTGGTCTATGGAAAGTTTTGAAAAGCATGTAAAAACTCGAAGACAATGGCAAGTCGGTGGTAGCAAGGAGTTCATAAAAAAATGAAAAAAAGTGAATAGAGGAGCTTAAATAGGTCTCTGGAATGAGTTGACTATTGGTGATATGTGGTAGTATGTGATTGGTCCATGTCATCTAGCCGTTGCAAATCCCAATGTACAATGCCACATGGCATCATTTGAGTGGGCCATGTCATCTAGCCATTATGATTCCCAATGTCCTTTTGCCATGTGGCACTCGCTTATTGGTCCACGTCATGTGACCGTTACCCCGTCCTCCTCGACTATAAATACGAGTCCCCTTCACCATTTCACATTTTCAATGTTCATAGAATTTCTCTCTTCATCACCCATGCATACTTGTGCTTCATATCCGATACGATTGATACAAGCGATTACACGCATTTGACCCACCTTTGACTAGCTTATTTTGCTTGCATCGGTCGTGAACTTGCCTATCTTACTATTGGCTCATAATTTCAAGAAACTAATGCTACCATTCCATCCGGAACATGCCAAAACCCTAAGATTGACTGTCTATTTGCATGATTTTGATATCAAGAGGTCTTGATGAGCCTATTTGTGCATGAATCTAGGACACGACCAATGCAAACGATTAGGCTCATCTAGAAATGTTGGATGGGCCTAATCGCTTGCATCGGTCGTCTCTCGAAATCAATACAAAAAGGCTTATCAAGACCTCTGGGTATCGAAATCATGCAAATAGACATTCAATCTTAGGGTTTTGGCACGTTCCGAATGCAACGGTAGCATTATTTTCTCCAAATTCGTAACCAATAATAAGATACAAAAGTTCACATGCAGTCTAAGCTTCAAGATGACCTCCTTTGGAGACGATCAATTCAAGTGATTAGGACCATCCAAGCTTCCTTGATGGGCCTAATCGCTTGTATTGGTCATGTCCAATCAAGTATCATATTTATAGCTATATGAATGAATGCTCCATATAGAAAAACTTAATGTGTGTATAAATACTATTTTGAACATTAATTATATGTTTCTATAAAGTTAAGGATGAGAAATTGAACATGACCGATGCAAGCGATTAGGCCCATCCGATATTCTCTGATGACCCTAATCGCTTGGATCGGTCGTGTCTCATGCTTTGTTTCTACTTGTGTTTCCTGTTATTTCTATGACTTTAAAAGTTTCCTTGGACTTTTTTGACCTAGGTTTTCAATTGTTTCCACAGTTATCTATATTGGATGAAGACTCTACATTGGCAGGGGTAGGGAATAAGGAAAACCATAGAGGAGAAAGGAAAGACAAAGATGGATATTCATTTAGTGATCCACTATCTTCCAAATTCAATCCAAAAATATTTTGTGTTATTCATAAGTAGTATAGTGAAGAGGCAGATTTTGCACTATTCTCCTAGAGGACTCTTTCAAGATACATGGGTTTTACTTCAATACCCTTTAACACATATAGAGCTGCATTTAGAATTTTTGGATATGCCCCAGGATTCAATGCTTCAAGGGCAGGCTACTTCCTTTGTTACTCAAGCTATGCAATGGCTGCAGGGGTGTCAGATGTTAAAAGTATTGTTGGCTACAGGAGAAAAGAGTACCTCAGATATAGAGGAGATTTGCTAGAGCCAAGTTCATTCAAAAGACTCAAGAAGGATTAAATAGATTTCTTTTCAAAGCTTATTACTCATGAAATGTACATAGATACACATATTTATTGCCCAAAGGGATACAAGACATTGCAAATATGAAGGATGTAATCTTTTTTTGTGTAATTGATCCATGTCCTAATATTAATCCTTATTGATCCATGATCTGTTTCTCTCTAGTGAAAGTCCTATTTATCTAATGATAATAAACTTTTTTTTTGTAGGTTATGGCTAGGACAACAAAGACAGCAAGGAATTCTCTCCAATCACAACATGGGAACTCCGAAGTGTAAACCTTGCCATATGTTTTGTTGTGTTCTATTTTAAAGCCTTGCCATCCATTTTGAATTTAAGTTTACCATGCATTGCTACTAAGCTTCTCAAAATGCATATTGTTCAAAACATTCCAGAATTCCTAAATTGAATAAAGAAAAAAGGTTTGGATACATTCAAATACATGTGCCATTACAGAAAGACAGCACCTCATGTGGCTGGAGAGTGATTGAAAATGCAGTAAGGTTCTTGGAAAGCAGGTTTTACAATCCTGAGTTAAACTACTCAGACTATCCAAATGCTTGGGTCATCTTGATCAAGGAGAGCGTATAAATGGGGAAGTCATCGGGGCAGTCTAGAAGAGCCTGGAAACTGTTGGACGTTTCTGGAAAAGGAACTTTTTGGAGAAATCAGAAGCCCGCGACGGAATCTGTGAGAGTCAAGGCTCCAAATGAAAAGACCCAAAGTTCTGTAGATTATAGCAAAATTTAAAAACCCATTAGGCCACACCTCGTTTTCATTTCACTCGTCTTGTCTAACACGAAGGAACACAACCACCAAAGAGCTCCTCGAGGAGGACCACTAATGGTTTTGTGAAACATGATACGCACGTTAGAACATCCATTGATAACCCTCATCAACCAACTCCTCAGGGTTGAAATAAGGGGCACATGGATTGCATGAAAATCGATCTCGAAAGGTGGTAATTAGTTATATAAACAGCCACTTTTAACGATCGGATGACCTGAACCACTCGTCGAACATGTCAGCTTCTCGCTTGGCACAACCAGCTCAAGGGCCTAAATTTCACACCAATTTTAGGCCTTGTACCGGCTCCCCGCCTCCCACCACCAAGAGCTCCTCGCGCAGGACCACTCTTGGCTCTGTGAAACATCATAGCCACGTTGGAACATCCTTTGATCACTTTCATCCCCATAATTATGATGGTCAACTAACTCCTCATGGTTGAAATAAGGGGCACATGGATTGCATGAAAATCGATCTCGGAAGGTGGTAATTAGTTATATAAACAGCCACTTTTAACGATCGGATGACCTGAACCACTCCTCGAACATGTCAGCTTCTCGCTTGGCACAAGCGGCTCAAGGGCCTAAATTTCACACCAATTTTAGGCCTTGTATCGGCTCCCCGCCTCCCACCACCAAGAGCTCCTCGTGGAGGACCACTCTTTGCTCTGTGAAACATCATAGCCACGTTGGAACATCCTTTGATCACTTTCATCCCCATAATTATGATGGTCAACTAACTCCTCATGGTTGAAATAAGGGGCACATGGATTGCATGAGAATCGATATGGAAAGGTGGTAATTAGTTATATAAACAACCACTTTTAACGGTCGGATGACCTGAACCACTCATCCAACATGTCAGCTTCTTGCTTGGCACAACCGGCTCAAGGGCCTAAATTTCACAGCAATTTTAGCCCTTGTACGGGCTCCCTGCCTCCCACCACCAAGAGCTCCTTGAGGAGGACCACTCTTGGCTCTGTGAAACATCATAGCCATGTTCATCCCCGTAATTAGGACCCCATCCCCTTTATGTGCCCCTATCTAAGTGGATTAAGAGTTCAAAAACTCCTCCTCTTCATCATCTTCAACTTCTTCTACTAAACTGATTATCTGAGCTTACCAAAGACAAGAAAATCATCCATAAAAACTCTCATGAAGTCTTATAAATAAGGCTCAAATACTTTACGCGCCACATAATTGAAGGACAGTGGTCCATTTTTTAGGCTAAAACTCATAATCGACTCCAAATTCAGTAACAAAAGCTATTTTATGATGATCCTCTTCAATAGCCTTAATCTGATTATACCCTAAGAAACCATCAAGAAAACTATACATTTTATGACCAGCCATTGCATCAAGCATGGCATCACAAAATGATATGGGAAAAGGATCTGTTATAGTTGTTGCATTAAGTTTCTTGTAATCTATACATATTCTTAACTTGCCATTTTTCTTAGGCACCACAATTATTGGTGACAACCACGTTACTTGGCTTACTGCTTTAATGAATCCTACCATCAACAACTTATCTATCTATTCTTTAACCTATTTTGCAAAGCTCGGATTCATTCTATACCTTTGTTGAGGGTTCGAAGTTCAACACATCACAAGTATTGCCCAAATTGATCAAACTACTCACACTGGTGTTCGTCAACAGAGAATCCACATGCTAAAGTTCTACACATGTCTGCACGGAATACTTTCTTCATCAGCCCTCATGCATTGCACAAATTATATAAGAAACATCTGCCAGAAGTTTTTCAATTACATAGATTTTAAAGTTGTAGATACAAAAATATGCTTCAGAGTTACATTCTTCATTAGGACAAGCATCATGTTGCCCCTGATTACGTGCGGCGCTCTTGCTTCTGCAGCCTTGCCCCTTTATTTCTTCGAACACTTCTTTTCTTTTCTTTCTGTGCGCGCTCTCGGTATAACATCTTTCGCCTCTTATGACATGCCCACAAACTTCGATATAACCATCTATCAAAATCTGATTCACCAAAAAAAATAGACATCCAACTAGATAATGTCTAAGTTTAACAGTCTTTCATAATTCAAATTAATCATTTATCTTCCAGATTTCCCTATCTTCAACACTTGGCATAGCCCGGTGGGTAATTTTGTCAAAAATTAGACTCGATTTTGGCAATCCCTTGATCATATAAAATAATTTCCTTCGATTGTTTAGAAATAGTCACTTCCTCTGCTTCAATGTTTCGACCCTGCAGCATATCGAAATCCTCCTCAGAACAATCCTACTTTCCTTGAAAGTCTCTATCAATAATGAATTGTTGCTTTTCGATTATCATATCCACCTTTTCTTCTAAATTCTTCTGTAACAATTGTTCCTGTAACTCTTTAATTATTTGTGCCTATTCTTCAATTTGCTTCTCTTGTTTTTCAATAATATGGAATAAATCTTTTTCGTACTTTGACACAAAGCATGCCTGCATCTCCTCATTCTGAATCTTGAACATACTCTGCCAACGACTCTAAAACACTGTCCAAATATCTTGAACATACTTATGCATCTGCTACTTTAATAATCCTATATCCGACCCTGTCATTAATACAACATCCAGCTCCACATCTTCGTTTTTTAACATCTGCTTCTCCAGCACTTGTAATACCTGCATCCTAGAGTGACGAATCACTTGTACGTTCTGCAGAGTAGCATTAAGTGCTGAAAAATCCATCATCTCTTTTTGAATTTGTTCTTGTATAGACCTCTGCCATTCTTCAAATTCCTGCATGGACCGCTTTATTCTAGACAGCTCTATTACTTGTTGCATCTTGCTCTCTTCAAATATCAACTATAACAACAGAGAAAGCCTGCAAAGCATCAAGCATGCATGTGGCAATAAATTCATCACAATAAATCCATTAATGACCATATCCAATTTTCTAATGCAAATCTCTTCACTTTTATCACCAGATCACAAAATTTGAATGTAGCAAGAAAATTTGAATGTGGCAAGAAAATTTGAATGTAGCAAGGATCTCTTCACTTTTATCACCAGATCACAAACTGAAAAATTCAAAATGTCCATTTGGCACCAGAGCACTTTGGAAATAGCAATATCATGACTGTTAATCTTTACTCGAAAAGCCAAATGGCCATTGAAAACTTGCATTCAATGAAGAGAAACTCTCTACTCTTTATTTTCCTATGTTTTCTTTGTAGGTCTGCATAGATAAGTACAAAGTTCGTTTGTGGTGGTGACTAAAAAGATAGTATGCACATTGATGAGCGAGTTTCCCCTTCATTTCTTACCATAAATATTACAAAAACAACCACAAATCGGCTCAATAATACATCTTTGATCATCCCAAAACAATTTTAGAACCTGACAAACTCTATTTGTTTATCTTCCTTGAGTACCTTAAAGTGAAATCGCTTCAATTGCCTTCAGTATTGGCAAGTTAATATAGCCTCTAACAGATAGTGATTGGAACCTATACAAAAATATAGATACATGCAAGGATGCGAAAATTCAAAATTTCCACATTTTCTTTAGATATTTATAGTTCCACATTGTGCTCTTCGTTTCAAGTCTAAGATTACAAGAACAAGACACGGTAGGCATCATTGATTATAGTCACAATTCCATTCCTTCATAGGATATGTCGAAGATATTTCCACCACCTGCTCCCTTGCATTTGTAAAGTCAATCAAAATCACATTAGCTTGAGCCGCTTGATGATTTTGTTGTTGTGGTTGAACTTGTTGGTTTGGTTGATTATACCTTGCCACCGACACTCCTTTCTCTTTCTTATGTTTCACCCATAATGGACAATTTGGCCTTATCCAATGATCTAGGGCAGAACAATATACACATGGCATTATTGATTCTTGATTTTATTGCTCTTGCCATGGAGGTCTTCCTTGTATTTTTCGATTGTAACCTTCTCATCCTCTAACACGTTTTACTTGCTTCACAACCACTTCATTCTTACTTCTCTCCTCATATCTTGAAGGCTGCTCTCTATTCTTTGGATTATACCAACACCAAGCCGTACTATGAACCTCTTTTTCACAAATGTCAGAGAATCTTTTCCTTTGGCGGAGGTACCAAATATTGAAACTTTTTAAATTTATTGATCAAGTTTTCTTCTTTAATATGTTAAGCTTTATTCTTAAGATTCTTTTTTATTTGACCTTCCTCATTTCACTATCCCAACCTGTGTCTATAGCATCATTTTCTGAGTTTCATGTTTTCCCTAATCCATCTTCTGATTCAAAGTTAGCATACGTACCTTTTGTTCTTTCGAATCTTTTTTCTACTCTAATCCTAGCTAATACTAATACATTAAATCCACCTGCTATATCTATGTAGGTCTCTCATTGCCCTATAGCCTTTCCACTAAAAAATCAAAATTTTGTGCATAGTCTTCCACACATATTCCTTTGCATGATTGCTCTTAATTTTCTAAGTGCATAAGTTAGAGTCTTCTCTTTTCTAGACCTTTGCAAAAGCCTATTCTTAATGCATTATAGTTTTCAAAGTGCCCAATGTCATACTAGCTAAACTAGCTCATCGCCTTACTTTCTAAGGTAGCCACAAATTGTTGCAATTTCATCGCATCACCATACAATGTGGCATATCCATTGGCTATTCACTAAATTTGAAACTCAGCGACATGGAAATCTGCATCTTCTTTAGATCCTCCTCTAAATTTAGCTATCTTGACCCTCATATTAGGTGGTGTTTGCGCCATATTGTTTGTCGTAGGATATCCTGTAGATGTTTGTCTACTAGTCCCCCTTAGTGGGCCAAACTAGAGTCACCTTCTTGTCCTTGTAGTGCCTCCTATGAGGATTAGCTTCCTTAAATATCCTCCCACCAACCCTGCTTTGGCTTTTATCATTCCTTCACCCTCTTGTTCTAGAGAAATTTCTTCAATATCTTGGTCTTCCATTCTAATGTGCCACTTGTCCAAATTATCTAATGCATCTAATTGAGACATATGAGCATGAGCGCTTGTGTAATAAATTAACTCCGCATGGTTGAAATAAGGGGCACATGGATTGCATGAAAATATATATGAAAAGGTGGTAATTATTTGTGTAAATAGCCACTTTTATTGATCGGATGACTTGAACCACTCATCAAACATGTCCGCTTCTCGCTTGGCACAACCGGCTCACGGCCTAAA
This sequence comes from Ceratopteris richardii, assembly GCA_020310875.1. NCBI lineage: Eukaryota > Viridiplantae > Streptophyta > Polypodiopsida > Polypodiales > Pteridaceae > Ceratopteris > Ceratopteris richardii. The sequence goes on along the minus strand of CM035425.1, from coordinate 112,713,507 downwards.
TTTCACACCAATTTTAGGCCCTATATCGGTTCCCAGCCTCCCACCACCAAGAGCTCCTCAAGGAGGACCACTCTTGGCTTCTTAAAACATCATACCCATGTTGGAACATCCATTGATCACTTTCATCCCCGTAATTATGATGGTCAACTAACTCCGCATGATTAAAATAAGGGGCACATGGATTGCAAGAAAAATAGATCTGAAAACATGGGAATTAGTTATATAAAAAACTACTTTAAATGATCGGACGACCTGAATGTTGGAGATAGACGTCTGCAGAAGCACGCGAACAGCACAAGGAAGAAGAAGAAGCTTGGAGCACAAACACACAATACTGAATGTATTACTAGAGAATGTACAAAGATAAGTAGCCCATTAGGCCAATAGCCGTATATACAAGCCGGGGAAAAAAACCTCCTAAAGAGGGAAAAAAGTGCCCCGGCGGTCCTAGTGTGTTCACACACATCACTACCTAAATTTATCAACAAATCCCCCCTGGGAGTGATGCGGTGAACAAGGAGCTGGCACTCATGTATAAGGAAGTGCCAAGCTATGTGGAAATAACTCCACAAAAGGAAGTAAGCCCAAAGCTTTGCGGAAAGCTTCAAACTTCTCCCTAGGCAGAGCCTTCGTGAAAAGGTCTGCAATGTTCTCCTGCGTGGGCACATATGCTAAGCTGATCTCTCGAGCAGAGAAACTCTGCGTGACATAGTGATAATGCACCTCAATGTGCTTAGTGCGAGCATGGAACACAGGGTTCCTCGCAACTACCAATGCGCTCTCACTATCAGTGAAGATGGTGGTGGCAGAAGACTGGCCAACATCCAAATCAGCCATAAGGCGTCTGAGCCACACACACTCAACAGTAGCTGTGAAACCTGCCCTATACTCAGCCTCACAACTGGAAGTGGCCACAGTAGGCTGCTTCTTGCTCAACCAAGATATACATGAGCTACCAAGCATGAAGCAAAAGCCACTAGTGGACACGCGAGTGTCATAGCAACCAACCCAATCTCAGTCAGAAAAAGCATGCAAATTTGGCAGTAGTGATCCCCCCTTGGGATAAAACAACCCAAGTAGTCGAGTACCACTGAAGTAGTGAAAGATGCGCTTAACCGCCTTCCAATGCGTGACTCCTGGGCAATGCATAAACCTGCTCATTTGTGAGACAACAAACTGAATATCTGGCCGAGTAATGCATAAATAAATCAAGCATCCAACAGCCTGCTGATAGAGAACAACATCAAATGCATCTCCAGCATCATGAAGACTCAATCGTAAACCTATCTCCATAGGAGTGGCAATAGGCTTACAGTCTTCTAGGCCAAAACGTTGCAATAATATGTCAATATATTTTGTTTGACACAAAGCCATTCCACCATCAACTTGCATAAGGTGAATGCCCAAATAGTGATGCAAATGCCCCAAATCAGACATCTCAAATGAGCCATGCAAATCAGCCTTGAAATCAGCAATATGCTTCTCAATAGGACCAGTGAGCAGCATGTCGTCAACATAGACAACAATGATCAGAAGCACATCATTAGCATGCTTAACATATAAGGTGCTTTCAGTTGGACTATTCTCAAAACCATGTGCAACCAGATAGGCATGTATCTTCTCATACCAAGCAGGTGGTGCTTGCTTTAAACCATATAATGCCTTCTTTAACCTGCACACCTGGTTTTCATGCTGTTTCTACACAAAGCCACGCGGCTAAAAAGCATACACTTCTTCATGCAAGTCACCATTCAGAAATGCTGTTTTAATGTCCAACTGATGTACATTCCAACCATGATGGGCTGCAAGTGCACAAATGCTCCGAACGGTAGTCATATGTCATGTAGGTGCAAAGGTCTCATCAAAATCAATGCCTCTTTCCTACGCATAACCCTTTGCAACAAGCCTAGCCTTATACTTGTCAACTGTACCATCAGGTTTACGCTTCAGCTTGTATACCCACTTAGTGCCAATGGCCTTTTTGCCAGGAGGCAAGTCACATAAAGACCATGTACCATTCTTCATTATAGCATCATATTCAGATTGCATAGCAGCCATCCAATTTTCTGAATTCTGTGCTTTAACAAAAGAAATAGGCCCATTCTCATCACAGAGACTAGACGCAACCATAGCATAGCAATTTGATGCAAAGGAGGCACTATGAGAGCTTGAACGAGTACGATATGACAAAGGTGCATCTAATTTGCTGTCACGCAAAGCCTGCACCAGCCATTTTGGCATAGTTTTAGCCTGCTCAATATCAGCTCTCTCATCAACAAATGCATCATGTAAATCTGCATCAGAAATGGAATGATTTGCATCATCATATGAAACCTGCAAAGGCTGAGAAGTTGCCTCATTAGGACCAGCACTAGACTGTCCACCTGTAAAAAGAGGCATCAAAGTATCATACATGTCTTTGGAGCTAACAGATGTCTCCTTAGTATATGAAAGCAATGGCTGAATAGCATCTTCCACAAAGACAACATCACAGCTAACCAGAATGCGTTTAGTCTGTGGATGATACAGACGATAGCCTTTACTTTCAGAACTGTACCCAACAAAAATACATTTTATTGCCTTATCATCCAATTTTCTGTGATGTTGTTCAGGCACTAGTGCATATGCCAAACAACCAAAAACACGCAGATGAGCAACAGATGGCTTGCGGTCATGCCAAGCCTCATATGGAGTGATAGACTGCAGCGCTTTAGTGGGACACCTGTTCAGTACATATGTTGCACACATGACAGCCTCAAGCCAGAAACTATGTGGTAAAGCCTAACTCTTGACCATGCACCTCCCCATCTCCATGAGTAACCTGTTCTTTCGTTCAGCAACTCCATTTTTTTGAGGTGTATACGACACTGTACACTGGTGTTTTATCCCACATTTAGCCAGAAATGCATTAAAATCAGGAGACATATATTCCCCCCCTCGATTAGAATGGAGGGTGCCCAATTTACATGCTGATAGATTTTTAGCCAAAACCAAAAATTGTTTAAAGCACATGAACACTTCGGACTTTGCTTTGAGTGGATATACCCATGCATGCCGTGGAAAAATCATCAATGAAAGTCACGAAGTAAAGGTAATTTCCAAAAGAGGGTGTCTGCATAGGACCACAAACATCACTATGTACAAGCTACAATCTCTGTGTAGCCCGAACTGAACCATCTTTTGGAAAGGAGGAATGCTGCATTTTGCCCAAAATACAGCCTTCACAAACATGTTTTCCAGGTGCCTCAAGTTTGGGCAAAGAGGACACCATTTTAGATTTCTACAGGCGTAGTAAACTAGCAAAATTCAGATGACCAAAGCGTGCATGCCAAAGCTTTGCATCTGACATAGCCTGAGAATCATTTACTACACATGCCAAATCATTTTCAGATCTTTCATAGTCTATGAGCTTATACAGCCCACGACATAAAATGCCAGAAGCAATAATCACATCGCCATTTGAGAGATCATCAACTGTACACCTGTCATCAACAAATTTCACAACCAAGCCAATCTTGGCTAATGCAGAAACTAATAACAAGTTCTTTTTGATCCTTGGCACAAATAAAGCATCTGACAAAGTGAAAGAACTACCATCTGCAGTAGTCAAAATGATCTTACCAACTCCCATAACAGGATAAGAGGAGTTGTTGGTGCATGTAACAGTATTCCCTGTAGGGGCAAGCTCGAGTGAAGAGAAGAAACTGCGCTACGAGGTAATATGTTTGGTCGCCCCACTGTCAAAATACCAAACATCTGAGTCTACTGCAGACATGCACTGCTCATGAGAAGATGGGTCCAAACTGCAGACAGTAATAAATGCCCATTCTTCTTCCTGCACAAGATTTGCAGGCTCCGTTTTTGGTATAGAGGCCTCTGCAATAACCATTCCAGCCTCTTTCTTCTTTGCCTCTTTAGCAGCCAATTTTGGACAGTTCTTTATGATATGATCATTGTCTTTACAGTACTTACAAAACAATTTCTGCTTTTCTGATTTTTTCTCATCTTTGTCTTGGTTCTTTGAATGTGCAGCATTTGCAGATTTTTGCTTACTAGTAGAAGAGTTCCATTTTCCTTTGCCCTTCTGACTAGCCAGGAAAGCTTGATTTGCAACTCGCATAATGTACCTGTTCTGCCGGGACTGATCTTCCTGCAACAAAACAGAGACTAACTCCTCAAATGATAAGGCATTCAGATTGCCTTTCATCATCAATCGAAGAGTAGAAGCAAAACTCTGATATGAGTCAGGAAGACCATTCAGAACAGTCTGTACAAGTGAGCTATCTAGTATAACCTCATCAATAGAAATCAATTGTTCCTTCAAATCTTTGATCTTTGTTAGGAAACTGTCCATAGAATCACCTTCATTCATGTGCTCACTCTCCAACTGTTTTCGGAGGTAAGCAAGACGAGCCTCATTCCTAGCTTGGTACAATGTGGTAAGTGTATCCCAAGCATCCTTAGCTGTTCTGCAAGAGCAAATGTGAGGAATAATGGCATGTTTGACAGACAAAGCTATCAATGCATGTGCCTAGGCATCTCTGCCATCCCAACGAATCTGCTCTACAGTAGGTGCAGCAGAAAGAGCAGCACGAACAAGAATCTATGGAATATCATCTTCGACACCATCTTCATCAGCTCCAGCACCTGTATTTGCAGTACCTGTAGTCAGAGGTGTTACAGGACGTCTTTCAACACCTTGCACAATGTTCCACAATCCTTTTGCAACCAATACATGTCGCATCATATACGCCCATAATGGGTAGTTGGTACCATCCAACTTATCCTCAACAGCCAACATACGGAATACATCATTGCTTTCAGCCATGGCTGGTGACTAAAATACCTTGATGCAGAACATTGACTGTATCTCAAAAAGTTGAACGGAACTGCCCAGACAAGTTCTGCTAGACCTGTAGCAGACTTCGAGATGCTTAAACTGGCGAATAGAAATTGGTATATACCTTTGGCACAAAAAGATAAAATAGCCTGCACAAGCACTGCGATAGTGCGTTCGGAGGCCAAAACGAGCTCAGATCACGATTTCGGCACCACAAAGCAAAGCTGTTTTGATCTTTGAAACACCCTGAGTATGCTCACCAAATTTCGTGCGAATCTGAGACTGCAAACAAAGGAATGTTGACGATGCCCTAGATGAAGCGATGACCTGCTATGATACCAATTGTTGGAGATAGACGTCTGCGGAAGCACACGAACAACACAAGGAAGAAGAAGAAGCTTGGAGCACAAACACACAATATTGAATGTATTACTAGAGAATGTACAAAGATAAGTAGCCCATTAGGGCAATAGCCGTATATACAAGCCGGGGGAAAAAAACCTCCTAAAGAGGGAAAAAAGTGCATCGGCGGTCCTAGTGTGTTCACACACATCACTACCTAAATATATCAACACTGAACCACTCATCAAACATGTCAGCTTCTATCTTGGCAAAAGAAAATAAAGAATGACCCCATCCCCTTTATGTGTCCCTATCTAAGTAGATTAAGAGTTAGAGTGACAACTAATGTTTCTTTTTTTTTTTAAGTTTCTCTTTAAGGAAGAATGCAAAATAGAAATTCACCTAGATTTTAGAATAATCTTTAGATGTTAACTAGATATTCTTATGATTACCTTAGATTAAGATTGTGAGTTCGTATTCACATGTCCTTTTTCAATTCCTCTCGATGAGATCATAGTAAGAAGTCTAGCTGCAATTTATGGTATATTAGAACATAATACATTTACAAAATTCATTTGGTATATTTGCAATCAACAAAACGACATAATTTCAAACGAAATCATGAATTAAGGCTTTTTAACAAAGGCTTTTTAATAAGATATAAAAACGCATGATGATCCACATGAAGCACCACCTTGTTATCCAACTAATGATTTCTAAACTTATTCAATGCATAGACTATTCTCTATGCTTCTCTTTCTGTTACAACATAATTTCTTTGAGTCGAACTCAATATTCTACTTGCATAATAGATTGGTCTAAACCATCATTTCACCTTTTCATACATGAGAACAACCCCTACAACCACATCCCATGCATCGGTAAATATGTGAAAAGGCAATGATCAATCCAATGGCTGCAACATTGGTGCAAGAGTCACCATCTTCTTTGATAACTGAAATTCCTTTTTGTGAGGCTCCACCCATACATATGGAACATCCTTTTTGGTTAAATGTGTTAATGGCATGGAAATATTAGCTAAATATCTGGGTACCTAGCATGCCATTTAATTTGGCCTACATACCTCATAACCACTTTCAAATTACTTGGAGACTATGTTGACTAAAAAGCCTCTATTTTTTTGACATCAGTTGCCATACCTTGGCTAGATATGACATGACCTTTCAAAAGATAACCTTAGATGAAATTACACTCTTATATAGATTCAGCACCAATCTATATTGTCTACACTTTTCAAAAAGTAACTTTAGATGCAACAAATGCAAATCCATCTTACCAAAGACAAGCAAATCATCCACACAAACTCTCATGAAGTCTTGTAAATAAGGCTCAAATACTTTATGTGCCATATAATTGAAGGACAGTGGTCCATTTTTTAGGCTAAAACTCATAACTAGCTTCAAATTCAATAAGAAAAGCTATTTTATGATGATCCTCTTCAATAGACTTAATCTGATTATACCCTAAGAAACCATCAAGCAAACTATACATTTCATGACTAGCCATTGCATCAAACACTACATCACAAAATTGTGAAGAGATGGATTTGTAGTTGATGAAGATGAAGTGGTGCTGCAAAAACTTTGCACTACACCAGCCAAATGGACTCCAGAGATATGTGGTGGGCCCTTTTAGCTTTCCAAAGGATGTATTAGACACCCTATGTACCTTGGAAGGTCACTCTCAAAAAGGTGAATCAAGACAGATAAGTTGGAGTAGTTTCAAGAGCCAAAAACTTGCTATTTATGTTCATATACCTGTCCAAAGTTTTGAACAATTCTCTTCCACAGTAGCAATTAACTTAATTCCTTTTGGGGAACTCTTATTAGCTTGGTACGCTAACAATCAAGAGTTATTTCAACTAAAATGATGGACTACACAAGGAGAAAGAAGTTTAGCAAAAGATACGATGACCTTGATTTTCCCGGGCTACAACAGTACACAGATCCATGTGTAGTAAAATAGAGATATCTCATGATTGAAAAATCCAATGCTCATGAAACTTTGTAATCATATACTACATAGTATGCGGATTCTAACAAGCTTTAAATCATGGAGAATGGTGAAGTACACACTAAGAAAAAGCTCTGACAAAATGACTATTTTGAGAGAGTGCTAGGAGAGAAGAAGAAAATAAGGTGACAGAGTTGATGTCAAATGATCATAATGGAGGATTGAAACATCCAAATGGAATGAAAATTGGTGAGCGTATAGTAGCCTTAGAGGTCTAACATTATCAATTTGAATCACTCAAAATGATGCACCAAGCATAGAGAAAGCATCTCTGCAATCGGACTGAGAAAACTGAGAGATATGGGAGTGAATAGTACACTTCACAAAAACATGAAAATATGAACTCAAATGATCATGAAAATGAAAGTATATTGATTGTAAAATACAGTGGACTTACTGATACATATTTGTGCCTTGAAACCACACCTTGATATGGCATAAAGCTCAGCTCTTGGAGGTCTTCTCTTAACCATGACTAAAACTACCATGTATTTATAGTTGTTCTTCTCTTACATAGTGATAATTAACTTCAGTATGTTTAGTACTTGCATGAAAAATTGGATTAGCAGCTAAGTGAATAGAGCTTGTATTGTCACCAAAAATATTTGGAGTTCCAATCTCCAAACCAAGATCTATGAATAGTGTCTTCATCCACATAGCTTCTTGAGTAGCTATGGCAAGACCTCTGTATTCAGCTTTAGTAGAAGAGAAAGCAACTGTGGGTTGCTTCTTGGATGACCATGAAACAAGTTTTCAACCTGCAAAGGTAAGATAACCTGAGGTGCTCCTTTTGTCTTCCTTGGAGTGAGCCCAATCTACATCAGAGAACAATTTAAAACTTAAATAAGATACATAAGGGTAATATAACCCCTCATTCATGGTCCCTTTGAGATATCTAAGTATCCTCTTGGCAGCCTCGATGTGAGGTTTCCTGGGTGTGTGCATAAATTGACTTAGCACACTCACACTATAACATATATCAACCCTTGTCAATGTGGCATAGTTCAAACTATCCATAAGGCTTTGATAACCTGTCACATCTTCTGTGAGTTCACCTTCATGTGAGCTCAATTTATGATTAACCTCCATTGGAGTATCTGCAATCCTCCAATATTGCATCTTGAATTTTGCCAACATGTCTTTAATGTAGTTTAGCTCAATTTATGATTAACCTCCATTGGAGTACCTGCAATCCCGCAATCCTGCAATCCTGCAATATTGCATCTTGAATTTTGCCAACATGTCTTTAATGTACTTTCTCTAAGTAAGAAACAAACCATGATCTTTGTAGACAACTTCCAATACTGGGAAGTAGGTAAGTGAACCCAAATCACTTATCTTGAATTCTTCTTTCATCTGTTCTTTGATTCTCTTCATGCCATCTGTATCATTTCTTGTAAGTATAATATCATCTACATACACACACAAATAGATGACTTCATAATTACTCCTTTTTATGAATAATGATGGATCTGCCTTGCTAGGTTGAAATCCTTTGTCTTGCAAGAATGAGACAAGCCTATGATTCCAAGCCCTTGGGGCTTGTTTGAGTTCATATAAAGTTCACACACATAATCAGGATATATGTGATTCTCAAAACCCGGTGGTTGTGCCATATATACCTCTTCTGTTATCCATCCATTAAGAAATGCATTTTTTACATCCAACTAAAGTATATTCCAATTCTTGGAAGAGGCAATACTAATTAAAACCGTAATAGTAGGCATCTTTGCCACAAGAGAGAACATCTCCTCCTAATCAATTCCCTAAGTTTGTGCAAATCCTTTTGCCACAAGCCTTGCCTTATATCTCTTAATGGAGCCATCTGAGTCCTTCTTCAATTTGTAGATCCACCTTGAGCCTATCACTTTCATTGATGGAGACTTGGGAACCAATTCCCAAGTGTTATTCTCCTCAAGAGCTTCAATTTCTTCTTCGGTTGCATGTCTCCATTCTGATTTCTTCTTTGCTTCCTCAAATGTTGAAGGTTCCTCTTGATTTATGTCTTGTGCTAGATAGATTGAATGTTTAGTGACTAGAGAAGTATCAAACCCATACCTTTCTCGCTTTCTTTTCTCCCTCATGGACCTTCTTAGGCCATGATGTAATGGTTCTGCCTCTTATCCAAGTTCTTGCATTTTTGCTTTACCTTTAGACTTCCACATTTTGATTTTTTCATACTGAGTTGCTTCATCATCTTCTGAGGTATCCTGCTCTTCAACTTTAGAAGAATTATCCTTAAAAAGTTTTGGAAAATCTTCTTCAAGATGATAAGGTATCTTGACCGTTCTACATGAATCTTCATACCAAGAAATATTCTCATCAAATACTACATCTCTACTCACCAAGAATCCTTTGGTTGTTGGGTTGTATAGTCTACAACCCTTTTGATTGTTGTCATATCCAATGAATACACACGTTTTTGCTTTGGGATCCATCCTGCCTCTAACCTGTGAAGGAACATGAGCAAAAGAAACACATCAAAAAATCTTACAATGACCCAAGCTTGGTCTTCTTCCATTCCAAGCCTCATATGGTGTCATGCCATCAAGTGATTTTGAAGGTAACCTGTTAATCAAATAAGTGGTTGTGGATACAGCCTCAGCCCATAAGTAATTAGGTAAGTGCTTTTCATTTAGCATAGATCTTGCAGCTTCAACAATTGTCTTATTCCTTCTTTCTGCCACTCCATTTTGCTCAGGAGTGTACCTTTTAGTGATCTCTCTTTTGATTCATCTTTCTTGAAGAAAGAAGTCAAATTCATGGGAGAAGTGCTCTCCCCCTCCATCTGACCTTAGCATTTTTAGTGTTTTACCTGTTTGATTCTCCACAAGAGCCAAATATCTTTTGAAGCATGAAAAGACTTTATCTTTGTGTTTCATAAAGTATAATATAGTCCACCTATTGCAATCATCAATGAAGGGGACATAATACCTTGATCCAGATATTGAAGCATCCTTGCTAGGTTGCCATACATCTGTATAAATCAACTCTAAGAGATCTCCATGCATATATCCTTTCTTCATGAATGGTAACCTGTGAGACTTTCCAAATTGACATGCATTACACTTACAAATCATGTGTTGTTTTGACAAGTTAGGGAGTCCAAGTACACTTTGGTCCCTACAAAATTTTTTTAATGATCTTTCACCAATATGTGCTAACCCTTTGTGCCATACTTCCAATTCTATGAGTGTCTGACTACCATAGTCAAAGAGAGCAATGTTTCTAGTGTCTTGTAATTCAAATGTGAACAATCTACCTGTCTTTTCACCTTTCGCAATTCTCCTAAATCCTTGACTTGGATCTTCAACAAATGATCCTGCTTTTGTGAACCTAACTTGCAACCCTTTCTCTACTATCTGCCCAACACTTATCAAATTCTTTGTAATGGTAGGGACATACAGTACCTTAGTGAGTAAGTTGATGTTTCCATGAGGTGCTTTGACATTTCCTATTTTCTCCACAAGGTGTCTTGTATCATCTCCTGTTTGTACCTCATGCTTGTTCCTTGGATCTTCTAAATCTGATAGGAGGGCCACATTTCCTGCCACATGATTGGAACTACCTGAATCTATGTAGAAAACATGCTCATCAGATTTACCTTGTGGCATGGCCATATTCATGATTAGCAATGAGTCCTCTTAATTTGAGTCTTCTGTGTAGTTATTGAAGTCTCTTCTTCCCCTATTGCCTCCTTGATAGTTTGAATGGTTGAAATTGTTGTGGTTGCCATGGTAATTGTTGAACCTTCCTCTTGACTAGCCATAACTTCCTCTATTGTAGCCTCTGCCTCTTTGATTCCTGGAATTCCTAAAACAATTTTTAGTTGTATGATTAGTTAATCCACAAATAGAGCATGGATTAGAGTCTTGAGATCTCCCCTTGCCATGTCTTCCTCCTCTGCCTCTACCTCTACCATGTCTTCCTCTACCTGCATAGTTAGCTTGATGTGTGCCAGCTTCATCATCCACTTTCTTTCCTCTTCCTTTGTTTTCTTTGGACTTGCTTTTATCAGTATACAAAGCTAAAGATTGATTACCTTTGGAGCTTTCTCCATTCTTGATAAGCTTGGCCTCTTGGGTAAGTAGTCGTCCGATGACTGTGTTGAAATTTGGTACATGCATATCCATGTATAGATCCATAGCTATGGTGAATGATTCCCACTTATTATCTGCCTTCAAGCCATTGATGACCTGCCTTACAATTTATTCTTCATCAATTAGCTCTCCAATGCTTCCCAACTGATCTGCTATGTCCTTGAGCTTTGTGAAAAAATCAGTCACATTTTTCTTGGGAGCTTTCTTGAGAGTTGTGAAGTTTAGCCATAGTTGATGCTTCTTGGCCTTTGTAATTGAAGAGAAGAAGGCTTCAAGTGCATTCCACACTTCCTGAGATGTTTTACAACTTCTAACATGAGGCAACAAAAAATTTGAGATAGACTTGAGGAGATAAGACCTTGCAAGTGCATCCTTTGAGCACCATGTGCTCAATCTTTCTTGATCTTCTTCTGTTGGTTGACTTTTGTTCTTGAAACTTGGCATAACTTCATCTTTAGCTATATAACGATATAAATTCCTTCCTTGAAGATAAGCTTCCATCCTTAATGACCAGGCTGAGTAGTTACCTCTATCCAATTTGTCAATTGATGAAGCAAATCCATCTGCCATGTTCTCCAACCTTGCTCTGATACCATTGTGAAGAGATGGATTTGTAGTTGATGAAGATGAAGTGGTGTTGAAAAAACTTTGCACTACACCATCCAAATGGACTCTAGATATATGTGGTGGACCCTTTTAGCTTGTCAAAGGATGTATTAGACACCCTATGTACCTTGGAAGATCACTCTCAAAAAGTTGAATCAAAACAGATAAGTTGGAGTAGATTCAAGAGCCAAAAACTTGTTATTTATGTTCATACACATGTCCAAAGTTTTGAACAATTCTCTGGCCACAATAGCAATTAATTACTATTGGAGAACTCTTAATAGCTTAGTAAGCTAATAATAAAGAGTTATTTCAACTAAAATTAAGGACTACACAAGGAGAAAGAATTTTAGCAAGTGATAGGATGACCCCGATTTTCTTGGGCTGCAACAGTACACAAACCCGTGCACAGTAAAATAGAGATATCTCATGATTGAAATTTCCAATGCTCATGAAACTTTGTAGCATATACTAGAAATCATGAGTATTCTAACATGATTCAAATCATGGAAAATGTTGAAGTACACACTGAGAAACAACTCTGACAAAATGACTGTTCTGAGAGAGTGCCGGTAGAGAAGAAGAAAATGAGGTGACACAGTTGACTTCAAATGATCATAACTGAAGATTGAAACATCCAAATGAAATGCAAATTGGTGGGCATATAGTAGCCTTAGAGAACAAACTTTACAAAGTTGAATCATTGAAAATGATGCACCAAGCGTAGAGGAATCATCTCAGCAATCTGACTAATAAATATGAGAGATATGGGAGTGAACAGTACACTTCATAAGAACATGAAAATATGAACTCAAATGATCATGAAAATGAAAGTATATTGATTGTACAATAGAATCTACTTATAGATACATATGTGTGCCTTGAAATCACACCTTGATATGGCATAAATCTCAACTCTTGGAGGTCTTCTCTTAACGACGACTAAAACTACCATGTATTTATAGTTCATCTTGAGAGCCTAACCTCCTACAATCACTCTCCAATCTATTAGTGATTGATTTGATTCTCCAAATATCTTCAATCATGAATTCGTGGCTTTTCTTTTGTATTTTGATCAAGTGGACTCAACCACTTAGGATTCCTTCACTTTTACATCAAGTAAAGGCTTCAAAAGTTACAAGAGATAGTTCACAAGTGAACTTTACATTGTCTTCATTTTAAAGCTTCTTCTATGACTTTGTGGGACTCAATCCAATACTTAGGCTTGTCATAGACTTGCTCCAACAAAAATGATATGGGAAAAGGATTTTTTATAGTTGTTGCATTAAGTCTCTTGTAATCTAGACATATTCGTAACTTGCCGATTTTCTTAGGCACCACAATTATTGGTGACAACCACATTACTTGGCTTACTGTTTTGATGAATCCTACCATCAACAACTTATCTATCTATTCCTTAACCTATTTTGCAAATCTCGGATTCATTCTATATCTTTGTTGAGCTACTGATAGTGCATCCGTTTTTAAGTTAATCCAATGTTGATGAAGCTCAGATCTATGCCTTTCATGTGCAAATATTCCCATGCAAATACATCACATACCACTTTAACAACTCTACAAAATCTTCCAAAAAATATCCTTCTAAGTGCATACAAACTTTCACCATCTTTTGGTTAGCTCACATGCCTAAATTAAGCTCCTATAACTCATCCTCTTTTACTTTATTTCACATTTCAGAATTCTTAGCATAAGTCTCTTCTACCATGTCTTTAACTTCCTTTACTTCTTGCTCCTTGGCTTTCTTAGTCAAAATTTCTACCTTCGTTTACCATAGCTTGCTCAACTTTGTGCCTTCTATTTCTTTTCTTGGAAAAACTTCCTCAGTTGCCTTCCTTGGAATTTTGTCTTATTGGAATATGCCTTCGACTTCGATGTTGAACATAGGAACCACTATAGGATTGGCTTTCAAAAACTCCTCTTCTTCATCATCTTCAACTTCTTCTACTAAACTAGTTGTCTGAGCCACCAAAGGTTTTTCTTTAAGTAAAATATTCTTCCTTGCATGCATTGTCACCTTTCTTTGACCTTTTGTTATATCCACCACATTCAAGCCCCAATCTTGCTTGACATTAACACTCCTAAATCATGGTCTACCAAGCAACATTTCATAAGGAGATGTTGATTATAACATCTCAATACTACAAAATCTACCATAAACATCATTCCTACTAGTTTTATTGAAGCATTAATAAATACCTCAAACCAATCATTATTTTTTTCACTACTAATATTGTTGTTGACTTCCTGGTGTCGAATGCTGACACACTTTGTATCGTCTAAATCAAATTTTTCTTGACTAGTCTTACTTTTCTAAATCCTCTTTTGCACCCATTCCTTAATCCCATTTTGCCCCTTGCAATTTATTGGTCCTTTTTGTTTTGATCTTGTTATTGCGAGGACTTCAACCTCCTCTTATGTCAAACATTGATTATAGTCACAATTCCATTCCTTCATAGGGTATGTCTTTTTATGTACCTATGTCGGAGATATTTCCACTACCTACTCCTTTGCATTTGTTAACTCAATCAAAATTACAGTAGCTTGAGCCACCTGGTGATTTTGTGGTTGTGGTTGAACTTGTTGGTTTGGTTGATTATACCTTGCCACCGACACTCCTCTCTCTTCCCTATGTTTTACCCATAATGGAAAATTTGGCCTTATCCAATGATCAAGGACAGAAATACATACACATGGTAGGATCCTTGTTGGTCTAGCTTCTTCATTTTGTTGCTCTTACCATGGAGGTCTTCCTTGTCTTTTTTGATTGTAACCTTCTCATCCTCTAAGAAGTTTTGCCTGATTCACTACCACTTCATTCTTACTTCTCTCCTCATATCTTGAAGGATGTCCTCTATTCTTTGGATTATACCAACACTAAGCAATACTATGCCCCTCTTTTTCACAAATGTCACATAATTTCTTCTCCTTTGGTGGAGCTACCCTTAATCCCTTCAAGAAATACTTGGCTTACATTCCATATGTAGGTCTCTGATTGCCCTATAGACTTTCCACTAAAATTAAAATTTTGTGCATAGTCTTCCATTAACATATTCCTTCGTCTAATTGCTCTTAATTTTCTAAGCGCATAAGTCAGAGTCTTCTCTTTTCTAGACCTTTGCAAAAGGCTGTTCCTAATGCATTATAGTTTGTAAAGTTCCAAATGTCATATTTGCTAAACCAGCTCATGGCCTTAATTTCTAAGGTACCCGCAAATTGTTGCAATTTCATCACATCACCATACAACATGGCATAGCCATTGGTTGTCCAATTAACTTCAAACTCAGCAATATGGAAATCTGCATCTTCTTTAGATCCTCCTCTAAATTTAGCTATCTTCACCCTAGGATTAGGTGGTGTTTGTGCCATATTCTTTGGCTTAGGATATCCTCTAGATCTTTGTCTACTAGTCCTCCTTAATGGGCCAAACTGGAGCATTAGGGGAAGAAATGAACCTTGCATGAGCCTTGTAAGGATCCCTAATTTTTAGGGATGAATCTTAATTTTGTTCTTGTTTAAGGGGACATAGGGCACTTTTTAGTAGGCTGGAGTAGGCTTTTTTTAGGCTTCAGTAGGCCTCTCTCTTTCTTCTTCTAGAGAGAGAGAAAGAGAATCTACTTTCCACATCATCAAACTCGTACATGTATTTGAATAAAAAAATGAGTTTTTTTAAAAAGTCTCATTTTTAGTGTATATTAACTCAAAAGGGCCTATTTTTTAATATATATGTCAGAAGTCACTTTTTTGGGCCCATTTTTTTAAGTTTCTTTTAGAAAAAGTATAATTTTCAAACTCCCTCCAAAAGTAAGTACCACATCATCAAATCCGTGACTATGCTTCCCCCAAAAAACAACTTTTTTCAAATTTCATCATTTTCAGCCATACAGAGTGGAAAAATACACTTTAACCCATACACATACAAGAAAACATATTTTTTGAGCAAAACATATGCTTTAGAGTCCCTTCCAACCAGTTTTTCATCTTTGTTTTCGATATTGCTGGTCATTAGCAAAGATGATGTTGGCATGTATCACAAACTTCACAGTAGAACGTCCTCATGCTCCTGCATCAACAAGTATCCATGTTCGTGTGCCTAGAGAGTTTGCTCCAAATACAGGATGCAACAATAATGCCAATTCTCAAAATGAACATCGTGCAGTTGGAGAAAAAAGTATTGATATTTGGACTCATGGTTCACTATATCCTCTTGATCCAATATCTTCTTACCATCCAACATTCCATAACCTCTCAACTTTACTTCAGTTCATTGGTGCGTGTGAAGTTGGACTATTAGGTTACTGCAAGCGATTATCTACACATTCACTTGCTACTACTAAGTATTGGTTCCAAAAATATCACATCCATCATATGAGGGTGGTCACTTTAGAAAGCACAATCATATCTTTACAAAAACAACTTGTAGATTTGGAACAGGATATTGAAGCAAAACAAAGCACAATTTCAAAGTTAACTGCCAATCTTCAGCAGCTGAAAGAGACTCCACTTGGTATGAGACATAGAAAAAGAGCATTGTCATCCTTTGAAGCTCTTTCAAAAGGTGGCAGAGCACGCAAATGACGTATATATGCAACAAGGTAGTGTCTGTTTTACTTTTATATGTTTTAATGAAGATTTATAATGGAATCTTTCATTGTGTAGGTCGTTTATTCAAGACATAACTGCTTCATCAACAACACAAGACCAATTCAAGCTGATGAATAGCTGTATAAACACCAAAGAAATCACTTCTGCTTTAGACTCACCCATAGGAAAGTGTATTAGAGTTGTTGTTGAAGCTGAGTTTTCAAAGAAGTTAAAAAACCTTATCACAGAGCAAGATGTGCAGGCAATATGTGACGAAGCGGGCATCAATAGAAATGGGTATACTGCAATGTACACCCTTCTCAGGCAAGTCTTACAATCACAAGGTATTTCTCAAAGTATATTTCCATGCCCATATAAAATGTCTATCACTAAAAAAACTTCAAATGAGGATGTGACTCATACTATTGGACAATATTTATTCATAGAAGACACTATGCCTGCCTCTGTTTATCATCCAAATATTCCCAAGAAGCAATCAAAAATCCTATCTACACAAGGATTTACTTACACTAAACTCAACAATATATTTGTGGATCTTCAGAAGCTTCAACAAGCAATGGTTCACTTTTATAGTTCAACAATCAAAGTTACCCCTACTACATTTTATTTGGTGTTGAAGTTTTATTGCATTCAAGTGTCATATTAAGATAATGTTTTCTCTTTTGTGCACACTGTAATGTTAAGTTAAAGTTCATACTAAAGCTTGATGAGTGTCAAATCATAACGGGTTGACGACTCGAAAGGTTGAGTGTGACACTAATGAATGAAGTTATGGACCATGAATGAGTGATGAAACTTTAGGAGGGAGGGACCATTTGACTTACAGTGTGCGATCAGAGAGAGATATCTGGTGGTTAGGTGCTATAGAAGTTCCCAAAGAGACGAACAATGTTATTTCGTGGGTTTTTAGTAGGAATCCATGGATTACAGAAGTAATCTCTTCTCAAATACATGGGCAAAAGCTTTTTGTAGATGATATAGGTGATTTTGAGGTAGAATGGCATTTGGGTGGAGACCTTAAGAGTATAAACTGCATGTTAGGTTGTAAACAAGGAGCATCTTCTCTCTATCCTTGCCCATATTGTACACAAGGTTACAAAGGATCTAAGACATAGTCTAAACCTGCAAGGGCATTGATGAGAGTTGATGACTCTGAAGAAATCGATGAAACAGACTTATCGAATCACATGGAATGGGAGATATCACTTTTGAGGTGTCCAATGTTACAGGAACCGACTCGTGATAAAATAAGCAATGATTAGAACCCCATTATTCCATTTCCATTAGTCAATGTTCACTTTTGTACTTTGCATGCATTCATGAGGATCTTTGATAGGCTTTTGAAGCTCCATGTTGAATATGCATTTGCAATGAAACCACTAGAGAGGCCTACAATAGAAATCCAAAAAATAGAAGATCTTTTGAATTCTATAGGTTGTCATGGTGTCCACGTATCTTTAGTTGTTAAGAAGTATGGTGAATCTCAAGAGATTTTACAACAAGTTTCAATGACTGGGAAGAAGGCAAGGCGTTTCTTTAAAAGAGATATGAATAGTCAAGATGATGGGAAATGGGAGCTTTGGAAGGACCTCTGTTCAATTACAACAGACAATGATAGTCAGGTTGATCTCATTAACAAGCGAAAGAAGGTTTGGTCATCGTTCGATCAATTGTTACATTTGATGTGTTTGGTCTCCACTAATGCTTCACAACGAGAATTATTCCAAGTGACTTTGAAGGAGTTTACATAGTGATTCATCTTATCTTGGGGAGAAAGCAACATTACACATTACATAATAAGTTTCGCTTACATTTTTTTATTTGGTCTTAAACACTATGTGTATATCTTATTGACCAGATCATAGCATATTCGTTTTGCACATGGATCATATTTTGTGAATCGATATGGTTCACTGGACATTTTTAGTACACAAGGAATGGAGAAGTCACATTATAGGGCTAGAGGTGTTTACTTTAAAATCACTCGTCATGGGGGTGGTCTACTCCAATCAAACTATTTAGAAGAAATGTTCAATTGGTTTTTTTGTGCAACATTCGCTAGAAAATATGTAATGGAACGAGCATGTGAGTCACGAATAGCAAAGATTACACGAAAGCTACAACATGATATTGCAAGAGAGAAGTGGATGTCATCGTCAGGACCCGTACATCATGCCCAATGGCGTGCACGAAGAGTCCGTGAGGGTTCTGCTTGGAAATAGTTTCCAAACTCTTAAAATGCATTATTCTTTTCAAGGTTTTTATAAATCCTTTCACTTCAAATAAAATTTTAGTGTTTTTGTGAATATACTTTTAATGTCTTAAAACTAATTTTTATCCATTTAAATGTGAACAGGACAATTCTTAAGTGAAAGCCTATAAATAGAGGTGTCCTTCCTCATTTTACCACTTTACAACCTAAGAGAATGGCATGCACAAAGCAGACTGCTAGAAAGGACCATGTCATCTACCCTAACCATGTGCAAGGTACTCAGCACCCAAGCCACTCTTCTAGACAAACCTCAGGTGCAGGGACATAGTCTGGTAGCATTCCATCATGGGGGGATGAAGCTTCACAAGAGAGAGATGCATCATAAGAAATAAATTGTTCCCCTCCCGCATCTAATGATGAGCCCCCAGTCAGGACACCACTCAAGGCAAGGCTCGAACAACGAGGACATAGGCAAGTTGTGATTGAGACATCAAATTTATCGAGTTCCTCAGATGAAGAAAGTATAAATGAGCCACCTTGGAACAATTATGATATCCCCGTGAACCATCGAGTAACACAAGGAGGCAAGGCACTCCCCCCCCAGACAAGGACAAAGACCAACCAATGAAGAAAGAGAGCAAGGTCGGGCAGAGGAAGTAAATGATGAGGCAGGACCATCCAGGCGTGCTCCAAGAAGAAAGAAGAACTATCAACCACGTCGTAGATCACAACGACCACAACCCAACATCCCCCCAAATGCAAGAGCACCACAAAGGCGCAGAAAGCAAACCAAAGCCTTTGTAGAGATTCGACACTATCAAAAGTCTGTGGAGCTTCTTATTCCACGAAGGTCATTTGCAAGAGTTGTGAAGGAAGAGATCCAACACTATTGCGCTGGACTTCATATCCAAGGAATAGCCATTGAAGCCCTCCAAGAAGCTGTAGAGGCGTATCTTATATCAATGTTGGAGGACTCTAACCTGTGTGCCATCCATGCAAAGAGAGTGACAATACAACCTAAAGATTTGCAGCTAGCTAGGAGAATTAGAGGGAATAACTCGTAAAAAAATTTGTACTCCCTTGTTTGGAGAAACTTTTTTATATCCCATATGATGAATATTTTGTAAATCCCAAATGATGAATATAATCTTTGTCTTCTTATATTTTCTCTCCCAAGTGTTTATCTCTTAGTGTACATGTTTTGAAGTTTATTTCTCCTATGTTTCTAGGTGTCTTTTTCCAGTACCTCTTTGAATTGTTTTTCATAGCTGTAGCATTCTTTTTTATGTACTTCTTGTAAGTGGTAATGCTATTTAATGCATTTCATGGCTTAGAAATACCAAAAAAAGGCCTGCCACAGAAACGCGGGGATGGGCCCTGCAAAAGTTTTGTAGGGCCTATCCTCGCGTTTTTGTGGCAGGCCTTTTTTTGGCATTTCCAAGCCATGAAAACACATGCCATGCCCATTGGGGCATAAAATTGGCCTTAGATAGAGTGCACTGCATGCTAACCCTCTGACCAATAGCTAAACAATGTTTATGAACATACATGTACTTATTTACTGCTGCATGCTTACATGCACCCAGAGGAGTCTTAACTTTCTCTAATTACTACACATAAGATTGGTCTTCCACAATTCCCCAAGTGAAGGTGCTAATTGAGGGACATAGACTTGCAATATAGGGAACCTAGTGAATAGGATGGCCTAGGAATGCAAAAAAAAGGCCTGCCACAGAAACGTGGGGATGGGCCTTGCAAAGCATTCCTAGGCCATCCCTGTTGAAGAATCACTCACAAATTTGACATACAGACAGACATAAAGACCAAGAAAGAGAAAGAGAAGCAGAAACAAAGTCATTCAAAAAATTAAGCCTTAGTGAAGGGACAAATTCACACCTGTAATATAAGGTGTAGAAACTTCTAGACTTACGAGTTTGAATCTCAGATCAAAATGTATATAAGAGAGAGCATAGAACGGGAATAGAAGAGGTAAGAAGAGCGCATATAGAAACTGAGGATAGTGATATAGAAGACACCAGAGATTGCGTATGTAGAGATGAATAATAGAACCTGAATTGTCGGGTATTCATCTGAGAGAGATGGTAAGGAATAACTACTCAGAGTAGGAGAGTTTTCCATAGCTATGAGCAAAGTGAGGCCAAGCTATTTTGTACACATCTTCTCTAATAGAAAACACATGTTCATGTGGAAGATTGAGCACATTCTTCGTATGTGAAGAAATCTGAGTAATTTCATGTTACTGTGAAAGTTAGTTAGCAGTTAAAGTTTTTCTCAGTAAACATTTTCCGGTACTTCTGAGAGTTGAGATCTCGTAACACAGTGTAAATTTTTTCATGAGTGATAGCTCATCTTGAAGCTAGGAGTCTCAACTATAAGTTGATCAAAAGAGTTTTGTGAAACGGGACAAGTACACAATACAAAGTCTGACCGTAAAAAGGCATCCAGAACTGGTGAAGTTTTTTCTTAAACTTCAGAAAGAGTTCATTTACTAAAGGAAGCTCAGGTATTACTTTCTTACTTCATCAACAATCATTTGAAGTAATTACAAACAGAATTGCAGTTGATTCCGGTAAGATTCCGATAAGATTACGGTGACATTCTGGTAATAGTCCGGTGAAGTTCCGGTGAAATTTCGGTGAGTTCAAAACATAGTTTTCACACAGTTAAGTAACAGAAAGATTATCTAAATGTAAGCAAATGGAGTAGTGTAAAGTCTGAAGTAAATAAGTTCATAATTGAAGCTTGAAGGAAACACGAAGCTTTCTGTAAAGTGAATTTTCAGTTTTCACTAAATACAGTTATAAAGTTTTTAGTTTCAGAAGGTTGCTAAGCTACTGATGATTATAGAGGTGTTCTAATATCACTCTACCTTAGTTCTAGTTGAGTCGTGGCAATTTTCCACAGTCTTGTTAGTGAACAAGCTTTTGTCACAGAATCAACAAGTGGTATCAGAGCAGAAAGGTTCTGAAGAGCAGAAAAGGTTTCTCAGAAGTAGAAACGGAAGTAAAGATACAAGAGAATCTGAAGAACTTTCACAAGAAATATGAAAGCTGAAGTGATCAACAACAAACGGCATCAAGAAACGTTCCGAAGTAATTCTCAAGGGTAAAGGTTTGAAAAAGGTAAAACCTTTTAACATTACACTCACCGAAAGTAACAGAAACAAGAAGATTATGGTAGATCATATCTCTATTGACAAATTGGACAGAGATAGTTATCTCGCATGGGTAATGCGCATGGAAGCCTTACTTACGAGTAAGGACTTAATGATATATGTGTCAGGAGAAGAAAAGAAGCCGAATTTTGAAGACGACAATCAACCAAAGAAAGAAGAGTTAGAAGCCTTAAAGCTGTGGCAGAAGAAAGATGCAACAGCAAGAGCTTATATCTACAATACCATTACAGATCATCTACTACCGCATATTAGAGGTCTGGAGAAAGCAGAAGATATATGGAGTGCTTTGGAAGATCATTTCCAAAATACAACGAAAGCTAGAAAGGCTAGCTTATGGTCAGAGTTTACAACGTTCAAGAAAAAGCAAAGTCAAAGCATTAGTGATTATCTCACTAAGATGAAAGACTTGGCGGACAAGCTTGGATCGATTAATGAAGATATCGAAGACCAGAGGTTAATAGCACAAGTGCTTGTAGGTTTGAGAGGAGATGAAAGGTGGAAACCTTTCGTACTATCAACTGAACTTTCTTTAAATCATTTTGTACCAGATTTAAATCAGTTGCTTGGACTAATGCTAACGTTTGAGCAAGATTTGAAGACAGATGGAGATAAAGGACATAGTTCGGCTATGTATGCAAAGAATAAGAAGAAAGGTGATAAAGGTAAAGAAAAAGATGAAGAAGAAGTGACTGCTCAAGCAAATTATGCAAGAGGAAGAGGTAACGTCAGAAAAAGAGGTAAAGGAATAGGTAATCAGACTAACAAGAAGAAGACTTGTTGGATCTGTGGATTAAGCAATCATTTGGCTTATGATTGCTGGCATAATTATCAAGGATCAAGTCAGAATCAGAACAATAACAGTAGAGGCAGAAGCGGAAGATATCAAAGAGGTAGACAAAGCCAAAGAGGCGGATATGGTAGAGGTGGAGCAAGAAGTTGGGGACAGAATCAGTCTCATAACACTAACTACTACAACTATGCGAATGATACGCAGAATGATGATCATACGATGTTGATGATGAACTCGATAAGTGTGTCAGAAAATGAAGACCTCAAGGTATTCTATATTGACTCTGGTTGTTCAAATCATTTGTCAAGAAATATAGAATTGTTATCAGAACTTGAAGGAGGTATTTCAAATCATACAATACAGACAGGTGATAACACAAAACATAATGTAAGGTCAATTGGAAAGGTAAAGTGTAAGAAATGGAGCTGACCTACTAACGAATGTTTTGTATGTTCCAACAATCCCGAAAAATCTGATCAGTGTGGGTCAGATAGTAGAAAAAGGTTTTCAAGTCAGGTTTACAAATGAAGGAGTATTTGTTGAAGATCCAGAGAATGGATACAATCAGATTATCCATGGTAAAAAGGAGGGTAGACCTTTTACTCTGAAAGTACAAGGGAATGTTGGTCAAGCCTTGATCACACATGGTGATGAGGTATTTACAGAGCTAGACCTCTGGCATAAAAGGTTAGGACATTTTAATGAAACAGGAATCAAAACTATGGTGGAGAAAAAATCCGTGAGAGGATTACCAAATATGAAGAATCAACATATGATTCACAAGTGCGAAGCCTGTCAGATGGGAAAAGCCCACAGGTTACCATTTCAGAAGAAAGGGTACAAACACGATGGTGTGTTAGAGCTCATACATACAGATGTATGGGGACCAACAAAAGAAGGATCTATCAGCGGCTCAAGGTATTATGTTCTTTTTATTGATGATGCAACAAGATGGATAACTCTTTATGTTTTGAAAGAGAAGTCAGAAGTATTTGAAGCTTTCAGGCATTTTTATGCATATGCTGAAAGACTTACATGACAAAAACTCAAAAGACTAAGGTCTGATGGAGGAGGTGAATATTTTTCTCGAGATTTCAATGATTATCTGTGGAATGCAGGTATCAAAAGAGAAATAACTTGCAGGTATACACCGCAACAAAATGGAGTAGCAGAAAGAAGAAACCGAACTCTAGTTGAGTTTGCAAGAGCAATGCTAAAGGAGAAGAATTGTCCAAATTATCTTTGGGCTGAGGCTGTAAATACAGCTACATATCTGGTAAATAGATTACCATGTACAACTTTGAATGGGATGACCCCTTATGAAGCTTGGTGGGGTAAGAAACCAACACTTGATCATTGTAAAGTGTTTGGATCAGTTGCTTATGCTTATGTACCATCACAACTCAGACATAAGCTTGAACCAAAAGCTGAAAAATATGTGTTCATCGGATATGATGAAAAGCAGATGGGTTATAGGTTATGGAGTCCTTTAACCAAATAGTTTACTGTTTCTAGAGATGTGACATTTGATGAAGGAAAGAGCTGGTATACAGATAAAGAGCATAGTGTTGAAACTCTTGAAGAAGAGATAAGAAGAAAAGAAAAAGGAAAATCACATATGCAGGTGAATGGAGATGAAGATCATTTGCAGGCAAGTACGTCCAAGATTGGATCAAGTATGAGAAACGAAGATGAACCAAGATGTGATGAAGATGTGTATTCAGATACACATGAAGAATATGAGCTAAGAAGGTCAAATTGAGTAAGGAAACAACCAACAAGGTATTCCTATGACACTTCTTATTTGACTTAGAAAAACTATGCTTACTTAGTAAAGGAAGATGAAGAACCTCAGAATTCCGGTGAAGCAAAAGGTAAGAAACAATGGGAAGAAGCAATGAAGGAGGAGTTCAATGCGCTGGAAGAGAACAAGACTTGGGAACTTGTTCCAAAACCAAATGGTAAGAATGTGATTGGAAATAAATGGGTTTACGAAGTTAAAAAACTTCCAGATGGAAGGATAGCCAGATACAAAGCTAGACTGGTGGTCAAAGGCTATGCTCAGACGCATGGCATAGATTATGATGATACGTTTAGTCCGATGGCAAAGATGTCAACCATAAGGACATTGATTGCTATAGGAGCATCAAAAGGATGGAAGCTAAGTCAGTTGGATATAAAGAATGCATTTTTAAATGGATATATATCAGATGAAGTCTACATGGAACAACCTGAAGGGTTTGTAAGTTCCAGTTACCCAGATCGTGTTTGCAGATTAAGAAGAGCTCTCTATGGATTGAAGCAAGCTCCAAGAGCTTGGGATTACAGACTTGTGAAGTATCTCAATGACCTTGGATACCAAAGCTCGAAGGCTGATGCAAGTCTACTCGTTAAGAGAACAGATGAAGGTATGATCTACATTTGTATTTATGTAGATGACATAATAATCACAGGAACCTCAGATGAAGGAATCAAAGAGGTAAAGAGACTGCTTGAAAAAGAGTTCAAGATCAATGATCTAGGAAAATTATTATATTTTCTTGGAATGGAAGTTACATATGCAGATCATGGTGTACATGTTTCACAAGAAAGTATCTCCTAAACTTACTGAAGAAGTTTAACATGGAGAATTGCAGAGAAGCTTCAACACCGGTTGAAGTAAATCATAAACTCAGCAAATATGGTGGTGTAGAGTTTAAAGATATGAGGAAGTATCAGTCGTTAGTGGGAAGCTTGATTTATGCTACGCTAACAAGACCTGATCTCAGTTATGCAGTGGGAGTTCTCTCACAGTTTATGCATTGTCCGAAGGATCAACATTGGGTTGCAAGACAAAGAGTTCTTAGATATATGAAAAGAACTATAAAGGAAGGATTATATTATCCTTATACGTCAGATATAAAGCTAAGAGCATACAGTGACTCAGACTGGGTAGGAACTCAAGATGACAGAAGGTCAACACATGGGTATATGATATACCTAGGAGATAAGCTTGTAAGATGGTGTTCAAAGAAGCAACATACAGTGGCTTTATTGTCAACTGAAGCAGAATATAAAGGACTTGTGGAGGCAGCGAAAGAAGTGATATGGATGCAGACCTTGTTCAAAAGCATGGGTATTGATCAAGGTATACCTATCATACATGGAGATAATATGAGCTCGTTGTATCTTGCAGCAAATCCAGTATTTCATGCAAGAACAAAACACATAGAGATTCAATATCATTTCCTGAGGGAAAAGGTAATGGAGAAGGAGATTGAATTAGTATTCACTCCTACAAAAGACCAGATTGCAGATATTCTGACAAAGAGCTTGGATGGAGTAAAGACAAACAGACTCAAAGAAATGGCAGGTATAAAAGAAAAGAAGAATATATGAAAGATCAGAGAATGCAAATTAGTGATTGAGGGGGAGCTGTTGAAGAATCACTCACAAATTTGACATATAGACAGACATAAAGACGAAGAAAGACAAAGAGAAGCAGAAAGAAATTCTTTTAGAAAATTAAGCCTTAGTGAAGGGACAAATTTACGCCTATAATATAAGGTGTAGAAACTTCCAGAATTACGAGTTTGAATCTCGGATCAAAATGTATATAAGAGAGAGCATAGAACCGGAATAGAAGAGGTAAGAAGAGCGCATATAGAAATTGAGGATAATGATATAGAAGACGCCAGAGATCGCGTATGTAGAGATGAATAATAGAACCTGAATTGTCGGGTATTCATCTGAGAGAGACGGTAAGGAATAACTACTCAGAGTAGGAGAGCTTTCCATAGCTATGAGCAAAGTGAGTCCAAGCTATTTTGTACACATCTTCTCTAATAGAAAACACATGTTCATGTGGAAGATTGAGCGCATTCTTCGTATGTGAAGAAATCTGAGTAATTTCATGTTACTGTGAAAGTTAGTTAGCAGTTACAGTTTTTCTCAGTAAACATTTTTCGGTACTTCTGAGAGTTAGATCTCGTAACTCAGTGTAAAGTTTTTCATGACTGATAGCTCATCTTGAAGCTAGGAGTCTCAACTATAAGTTGATCAAAAGAGTTTTGTGAAACGGGACAAGTACACAGTACAAAGTCTGACCGTAAAAAGGCATCGAGAACTGGTGAAGTTTTTTCTTAAACTTTAGAAAGAGTTCATTTACTGAAGGAAGCTCAGGTATTACTTTCTTACTTCATCAACAATCATTTGAAGTAATTACAACCAGAATTGCAGTTGATTCCGGTAAGATTTCGGTAAGATTACGGTGACATTCCGGTAATAGTCCGGTGAAATTTCGGTGAGTTCAAAACATAGTTTTGGCACAGTTAAGTAACGGAAAGATTATCTAACTATAAGCAAACGGAGTAGTGTAAAGTCTGAAGTAAATAAGTTCAGAATTGAAGCTTGAAGGAAACGCAAAGCTTTCTGTAAAGTGAATTTTCAGTTTTCACTAAATACAGTTATAAAGTTTTCAGTTTTAGAAGTTTGCTAAGCTACTGATGATTATAGAGGTGTTCTAATATCAATCTACCTTAGTTCTAGTTGAGTCGTGGCAATTTTCCGCAGTCTTGTTAGTGAACAAGCTTTTGTCACGGAATCAATAATCCCATGCATTGTTGGCAACAAAAATAACAAGATTGATTGGAAAAAGACTAATTACAATATGCAAAAATTAAGACATTGTCAAAAACATAAAGACTGCACATGGAAATTGGAAAAACAATAATTGGTATTATAAAGTTTTTACAATTGGCTCTTGGCCTTGAGCCTCTCCACTACATACTTTCTTCTCTGAAAAGACAGTGGCAATCGGTAAGTCAAAACTGATTGGGATATGATCTAAGGGTGTGTCAATCCAAGACCTAAAGCTATTCCTATTTGACCTAATATTTTTCCTCTAAAGTTAACTCCTATGGTAGTAAGGGCAAGGGACTTCCTAACTAGAAATATACAATTGGTCCCTTGCATTATTGTAGATAGGCACAAAAACTTTGCTGAAGGCCTTCAGACACCAAGTCATGAAGTGTCCTCGAGGGGAAAAGTCCTTGTGGATTATGACAAAATCTTCCTTTGGCAATTTTCCAATGTAATGTGCCAAGGAAGAGCCATGGCCCCGAGAAACGCGGTCACCAACACTCCTTGCTGCAAATTTATCCACTTCAATTGTTTCTTGCACATAGACAATCATAAAATTAAATAGATACATCTTGTATGAATATGAGACAACCATAAATGTCATTAGTGACTTACATCTTGAAGCCTATCTTCATCCTCTCCTCTTCCCATTGCATCTAGTGGAATTGATGAATGGGCCATGCCACTTTGCTCCACAACAGCGGATGTTGGAATCTTCTTCTCCAAAATTATTTCCCTTGCAGTGGCCAGATCTTCTTCAGTGGCATCTTGGTTGGCATGGCTCAAAATCTCTTCAGACACAAATGCAATGTCCACAACTGAATCACCAAGTGGAATTGTTGCCTTTTCGATAATGTCAGAAGTGTTGTCCATGGGAACATCCGAGGTTGAGCAGAAAATACTAAGGCATTCATCGAGGTGTAGACTGAATGCCTTCTCAATATCGTGCAGGAACAAAAATTCCTCTCCGTTGACAAGTACAATTGAAAACATTTCCATCTCTACCTCAGGTAGATTGGGTTCCACAGGGTCTAAATTGGAGGGTGGACTATTCTGTGTACTCGCTTCCTTTAATTTGTCCACTAATCTTTGAGGAAATTCTCTGGAAATTTTTTGTCTCTCTTCTAATAAGTTGAGAGCTTCTGTCTGGGGTTCCTTCTTGTCATCTACAAAACCCCCAATAACAAGATGGGGTAGGTCCATGGGTGAAGGTTCGGGCTCCTCATTGACAAAAAAGATGGTTGTTGCTACGTAGGAAATATATTTTCTTCCCATTTTCCTTCTCTTATTTAATTGTTTAATTAAGGGCACTGTGTCATCTAACAGGTGCCCTGAACCCTCAACAACAGCCATGAAATGCTTTAAGCGCTTCACAAATGCCTCATCTCCTTTATGAATGTAGAAAAGAAGGTCACAGGGGACCCATTTACACTCATATGCTGGAATATCTATGGCATATCTTAAAATATAGAATTCCATAAAATTTGTGATCTCATCGATCACATCGGAGTTCATGGCTATTGTCCCTTCAAGATTAGGGACTCTACAGACTAGGTCATACAAATCCGTACAACCATTGTAGTCTGTAGTATCCAAAAACTCCATGAATAGATCTCGAGGAGATTTCATGGGAGTGGAAGTGCTAGCAGCCATTGCTTGCGCGCGAGAATTCTACTAGCTTGGCTGTGCTTTCTAGCTCTTTGAGAGTGCAAATGTGAGAAATGAGCACATAGAACCCATTTTTATAGCAGTTTCAAGTTTTTAAACTGATTGGGCCCAACTTTTAAAAGTATAGAATAAAGAAGTGCAATTTCAAAAAATGTGTTTCTGATGACAAAATAATGCAAAAAAAAAACATGAGCAACCATATTTCAAAGTAGTGAACAAACTTTTTGACATTCCAAAAGATTTGAAATTACCATTGCAGAGAAGAAGGCATATACAATATCTAACATGAATCGATTGTCCTACTTTTTACAAGGTTCTTGAAAGTGCAAAAACCATGAGATACAATGACTAGGGCCCAAGAAGTGACATTATCAGGTTGCAAAAGAACTATGACAATGAGAGTTTTGTTCCATCTTTGCTCCAATCTACAGGGACTTTCATTTTGTATTCCATTCTTCTGCCCACCTATAATCAATTCGCAAGAAATTGAAGTCATTAAAGTAAAATAAACAATAATGAAAAGATTACTTTAACAAAATCACGAAACATTTCTCACTGTATGTCCTTGAATTTTGAATTTGGATTGAGTTAGTCCTTCAAACCCCATAATCATAAAGTGTTCTCTTAGATTAGCCAAGGTCCGGTGATTATTCACTAAAATAGTTTTTATTTCATTATTGGGAAATCTATGCTTTATTTCAAATGAAGGTAAAGATCCCTCTGAACTTTGAAATGGTATCCATTTGCCAAGTTTGCACATCCAACGATCATAGTAGAATCTGATGTATAATGAAGTACGTTGTTTCAAATATCAAAATCCTATACCTGTTCCACCTATTTTACAAAGATATTTATCACCTTTTGCAATTCCTTCTATCAAACCCCAATTTTCACCAAGAAGACTTTTGACTTCCTCATATGTGATATCTTTACACATGAACATGGTGGAAGTCTCTTGGAATGAGAATCCTTGGAATAAATATACAAAACAATGAATGGGAAAAGATCAGTGCAAACCTACAGACCTAGACACTTTTGTGAATTTCAAAGAGTTATGTATATCCATTACCATCTTTTGCTTCAAAGATGATACAGACCATATATCAGGTTTTGGCCACTCCAAGCTAAGAAGAGAATGTACCTCAATTCTCTCTAACCTTCCAAAACTATTCATTGTAGAAGGTACAACATATCTATGTGTGTAAAAGAAAACTCTATCATGGTAAAGTTGAGCACGAGATATTTCTGGAAAGACTAGTGCACCAACATCTGCATGCAATGCCTAGAAAGTACCTGTAAGACTATGAAGTGGTTGTTAAACAACAACATATCTAAATAGTTCAGAAATATATCCGACACAAGAAAACATAAAATATTGTATAGTAATACTTACAATTCACATGATATCTCATTCTACTAGAGTTTTCAAGTTTCATAGTTGCCATTGTAAAATCATGTTGTACAATAGCAACCATCCCATTATCTCTGTGCTTGTTGAAGCCAAGTAACTTTCCCTTCCAATGAAGATCTACGTTTCCACAATCTCCAACTCAATGAGGCCCAACTCTACAGGGTTGCATGTACACCCATGCACCCTTGGAGCACTCATGTGATAGCCATTGTCCATCTGTGGCTTTGATATTGTGACATCTTAATGTGAGGATTTCATCTTTCGGTCGCCTAGAAGCTTTAGCTATTGCCGTTGAAGCTAAAGGTCTTCAAGCTACAACAGTGATTCGAGATAAGAGATGTAGGTAGGTTGGAGTGTAGAAACAAGAGCTTCAATGGTGTGCTACATCGTGAAAGTAGTGGGAAAAGATAACTTTTTGGGACCTAGGTATGAAAATGTGAGGTTTAGGAGGGAAATAACCATAATTACAGTCACTTGTTGAGATAATTCTCAATCTCTTTAAAGAGGGTATTATATTTACCAACCTTACATATACAAATTTCCATACTCTATTAAGAAAATAATTCATATTATCATATATATTAATCATTTAGATTAAAAAAAAAAAGATATCAATCTTGATGTTCTATTAATGTTCTTAAAGATGCGCAAAGAATATCTAGAATGGTTCCTCAAAGAATATCAAGCATGCATGTGGCAATAAATTCATCACAATATGCAATTGCTTTCCTTCCTTGCTATCCATGCTCGAAAATTCAATGGAAGTCCTAAGTTCCACCACCTAATAATACTTCTTCAAACCTCCTATCCTTAAACTGAGCTTTAATGACTGGTAACATAACATCTACATCGATCGGATCAATGTCATCAACAACTAATAGCACCTTGTGATTATCACTTATATTTACCTGTTGTCCCAAAAGTCTATTTAACAATTTTTTCTTCAATGTCTGAACTAGTGCTAATAACTGGTCCAGTGATATCTGTATAGGAGCATTAATAAATATCTCAAACCAATCATTATTTTTTTCACTACTGATACTGTTGTTGACTTCGTGGTGCCGAAGGATGATACACTTTCTATCATCTAAATCAGATTTTTCTTGACTAGGCTTACTTTGCTAAATCCTCTTCTACACCTATTCCCTAATCCCATTTTGCTCCTTCCAATTTATTGGTCCTTTTCGTTTTGATCTTGTTATGGCGAGGACTTCAACCTCCTCTCATATCATACATTGATTATAGTCACAATGTACCTATGTCAGAGATATTTTTGACACCTGCTCCTTTGCATTGATTATAGTCACAATGTACCTATGTCGAAGATATTTTTGACACCTGCTCCTTTGCATTTGTTAACTCAAACAAAATCACATTAGCTTGAGCCGCTTGATGATTTTGTTGTTGTGGTTCAACTTGTTGGTTTTGTTGATTATCCAATGATCTAGGGCAAAACAATATACACATGGCATTATCCTTGTTAGTCTAGCTTCTTGATTGTGTTGCTCTCGCCATGGAGGTCTTCCTTGTCTTTTTCGATTGTAACCTTCTCATCCTCTAACACGTTTTGCCTGATTCACAACCACTTCATTCTTACTTCTCTACTCATATCTTGAAGGCTGCCCTCTATTCTTTGGATTATACCAACATCGAGCTCTACTATCCACCTCTTTTTTGCAAATGTCACGAAATTTCTTCTCCTTTGGTGGAGGTACCAAATATTCAAACTTTTAAAATTTATTGATCAAGTCTTATTCTTTAAGATGTTTAGCTTTATTCTTACAATTCCCTTTTTTTTTGAACTTCCTCATTTCACTATCCCAACCTGTGTCTATGCTAGCTACCACATTCCTCAAGCTGCTTCTTAATCCTTTCAAGAAATACTCGGTCAACATTTCATATGTAGGTCTCTCAATGCCCTATAGCCTTTCCACTAAAATTCAAACTTTTGTGAATAGTCCTCCACTAACATATTTCTTTGCGTGATTTCTCTTAATTTTCTAAGCGCATAAGTCAGAGTCTTCTCTTTTCTAGAACTTTGTGAAAGGTTGTTTTTAATGCATTATAGTTTGCAAAGTGCCTAATGTCATACTGGCTAAACCAGCTCATGGCCTTACTTTCTAAGGTAGCCACAAATTGTTGTAGTTTCATTGCATCACCATACAACGTGGCATAGCCATTGGTTGTCCACTTAATTTCAAACCCAACGACATGAAAATCGGTATCTTCATTATATCCTCCTCTAAATTTAGCTATCTTGACCCTGGGATTAGGTGGTGTTTGTGCCATATTCTTTGGCTCAGGATATCCTCTAGATCTTTGCCTACTAGTCCCCCTTAGTGGGCCAAAATGGAGTCACCTTCTTGTCCTTGTAGTGCCTCCAATGAGGATTAGCTTACTTAAATATCCTCCCACCAACCCTACCTTGGCTGCAATCATTCCTTCACCCTCGGTCTAGAGAAATTTCTTCAATATCTTTGTCTTCCACTTTAATGTGCCACTTGTCCAAATTGTCTAATGCATCTAATTGAGACATGAGCATGAGCCCTTGTGTAATAAAATTTTCCAAACTTACTCCATCGATGTGACATTCATTTCCTTTCTTATTACAGACAAGATTAATAAGATCATCAAATGTTTTGGGGTTAAGCAACACATGAAATTTCACACAAAGTTTTTAAGACACGCTAATTTGGAGCAGCACGATTAGAAGAAATTTTGAATCAAAACACATAGAAACTTTACAGAAAACTGAGAAATTTGAATAAAAGTATACTATGCAGTAAGATCGAGGAGTTACGATGCTGGAATAGAACAAAGTAGAATTTATGGTTAGTAGCAATTAAGAAAAAACCATTACAAGAAAGTAGCATCATGTACAAATGGCGATCATTTCACTCCTCGAGGAACATACGTACGTTAGAACATCCTTCATCTCCGTAATTATGATGGTTGAAATAAGGGGCACATGGATTGCATGAAAATATATCTGAACACGTCAGCTTCTCGCTTGGCACAACTGGCTCCCAGCCTCCCACCACCAAGAGCTTTGTGATGGTAAACTAACCCCTCATGATTAAAATAAGGGGCACATGGATTGCATGAAAATAGATCTGAAAAGATGGTATTTAGTTACATAAAAAAAAACACTTTAAATGATCGGATGACCTGAACCACTCATCAAACATGTCAACTTCTATCTTGGCAAAAGATAAGAAAGAATGACCCCATCCCCTTCATGTGCCCCTATCTAAGTGGATTAAGAGTTAGAGTAATAATTAATGTTTCTTTTTTTTTAAAGTTTTTATTTAAGGAAGAATGCAAAATACAAATTCACCTGGATTTTAGAATAATCTTTACATGTTAACTACATATTCTTAGGATTACCTTAGATTAAAATTGTGAGTTCGAATTCACATGTCTTTTTTCAATTCCTCTAGATGAGATCATAGTAAGAACTCTAGCTGCAATTTATGATATCTTACAACATAATACATTTACAAAATTCACTTGGTATATTTGCAATCAACAAAATGCCATAATTTCAAAAGAAATCATGAATTAAGGCTTTTTAACAAAGCCTTTTTACTAATATATAAAAACGCATGATGATCCACATGAAACCCCACATTGTTACCCAACTAATGATTTCTAAACTTATTTAGTGCATACACCATTCTCTATGCTTCTCTTTCTGTTACGACATAATTTCTTTGAGTCAAACTCAACATTCTACTTGCATAATAGATTGGTCTAAACCATCCTTCCACCTTTTCATACATGACAACAACCCCTACAGCCATATCCCATGCATCGGTAAATATGTGAAAGGGCAATGATCAATCCGATGGCTAGAACATTGGTGCAAGAGTCACCATCTTCTTTGATAACTGAAATTCATTTTTGTGAGGCTCCACCCATAGAGATGCAACATCCTTTTTGGTTAAATGTGTTAATGGCATGGAAATATTAGCTAAATATCTGAGGTACCTAGCATGCCATTTAATTTGGCCTACATACCTCATAACCTCTTTCACATTAATTGGAGACTTTGTTGCATGAAAAGCCTCTATTTTTCACATCAGTTACCATACCTTGGCCAGATATGACATAGCCTTTCAAAACAAAACCTTAGATGCAATTACACTCTTATATAGGTTCAACACCAATCTATATTGTCTACACCTTTCGAAACATAACTTTAGATGCAACAAATGCAAATCCATCTTATCAAAGACAAGCAAATCATCCACAAGAACTCTCATGAAGTCTTGTAAATAAGGCTTAAATACTTCATGCGCCAGATAATTGAAGGACAATGGTCCATTTTTTAGGCTAAAACTCATAATCGGCTTCAAATTCAGTAATAAAAGCTATTATATGATGATCCTCTTCAATATCCTTAATCTGATTATACCCTAAGAAACCATCAAGCAAACTATACATTTCATGACTAGCCATTGCATCAAACACTCCATCATAAAATGATATGGAAAAGGATTTGTTATAGTTGTTGCATTAAGTTTCTTGTAAGCTAGACATATTCTTAACTTGCCCTTTTTCTTAGGGACCACAATTATTGGTGACAACCACGTTACTTGGCTTACTAGTTTGATGAATCCTACCATCAACAACTTGTCTATCTATTCCTTAACCTAGTTTACAAAGCTTAGATCCATTCTATACCTTTCCTGAGCTACTAATACTACATCCGTTTTTAAGTTAATCCAATGTTTTTTTTTTTTTTTTTTTTTTTTTATAAAGGAAGTTCGGCAATAGCCTACTCTCCCGGACTTGAATTAAATTAAGAAACAAAGGTACAAAGGAAGGGGACTAGTGCCCACGGGACCCCCCAAATCCCACAAAGCAGGGGAAGCTTGGCTGATTCCTAGGTTGCATTACAAAGAAGGTTGATCACCCTCTCGTCGCCCTCATGCGGGGCCCACTTGGGTTTGAGCTTGTTGTTGATCGAAAGGAGGACTTGATGGTGCCTGAAGGGGGGGGATTTCTTGCTGTTGGCAATCCTTTTGCCAAGGAGGAATAGAGATTTTTCAATCGACCACTCCCTGGGGGAGTCGCCGAAGTTGAGAGCACACCGCTCCCGCCAAATTTTCCACAGGACTTCCCCTCTGATTGCGTTCCAGAGAGCCGCAGAGCATCCAATCGCTTCTCCCAAAAGGACCTGTTTCCAACTAAGCTGTTTCTGAATTCTGATTTTCAGTCCAACCGTCTGCCAGATTTTGTAGGAGTTGGGGCAAGTAAGGAAGATGTGTGGGACATCTTCGATTGCACGGTGGCAGCGTTTGCACCACGGAGGGATCCCACAAATTTTGCTTGCCTTATGGTTAGTCCAAATTCCTCGATGAAGAATTTGCCATAAGAGGACAGACTTCTTAATCTCTATGAGTGGGTGCCAGATACCCATGAATTTCATGTCCCACCGAAGCCGCGTCCAAGACAGGCACCACTTCTTGTTGAGGCTGATCTGGAGGTCAATCGTTTCTTTGACGTTCGGGATTTTGAGTAGGCTATTTCCATTGTGCCATTTGAGACCACGCGCGTTCGGAGCATCGTGTCCCATGAGAAGGCAAGTTTTGTGACGATCCCAAGCGAGGCATCTGCTTTGCAAGGTGTTCCATTCTTCGTAGGAGACGTTTATGCGGGGGTCGATATCCTCGTAGTTGATCCAACTGTTGGTGTCATGTTTCCAGAGGTGTTTCCATTTTTTGAATCCTCTGTTCCATAACTTCTTGGCATTTTGAATGTTCCACGACTCCACACTCCGGATGCCATGTATCGGGAACCAGATAGAGTCGTTTTGTCTGATTCCGGCCGCCCACTTCCAGTCCTCACTAACTCTTGTGAGGCTTTTGACTTTGTTCCAGCCCTTCCAAAGAGAGCAAACGAGATTGGAGCCTTTCGGGAAGACAGGAATCGGGGAGAATAGCAGGGTCATGATGTCAAGGTTCTTCCAGTTCGGGGACCCTGTGAGGGCCAATTCATTTTTGTTTCTGAAGATCAGCTTGGCCCACGAGGCCTCCCTATTGCACCAAGCTTTAATCATCCATTTGGCCGCCAGTTTGTTAGCCATACATCCAATGTCCAGGATGCCAAGCCCCCCGCTCTCTCTAGGGCTGGTGCAGATGGCCCATTTGATTTTAGGCACCCCCCTTCTGTTATGATCGCCCGTCCAAAGAAAGTTTCTGCAGATGCTATTCAGTTTGGACAGGCCTTGCTCATTCGGTCTCCAGCAAGAGAGGAAATATATGGTAGACGAGAGGAGGAACGTGTTGATAACCATCGCCCGTCCAGCGAGATTGATTTGCATGCCTCTCCAGTAATTGAGCTTGTTTTCAAGTTTGGCCAGCACCCAGTTCCATCGCTGCTCCATAGAGACGCCAAACCCCAGGGGGATTCCTAGCAGCCGAAAGATTTGGCCCTGCGGAATGATTTGACAGCCATGATCCATGAGAGGGCGAGGTTGATGTCCCACAATGGCCCTAAAGGCGGTCTTATTGTGGTTGATTTTGGATCCAATGTTGATGTAGCTCATATCTATGCCTTTCATGTGCAAATATTCCCATGCAAATACATCCATATACCACTTTAAGAGCTCTATGAAATATTCCAAAAAATGTCCTTCTAAGTGCATACAAACTTTCACCATCTTTGGGTCAACTTCCATGCCCAAAATTAAGCTCCTATAACTCATCCTCTTTTACTTTATTTGACATTTCATAATTCTTAGCATAAGTCTTCTCTAGCATGTCTTTAACTTCCTTTACTTCTTGCAGCTTGGCATCCTTAGTCAAAATTTCTGCCTTCCCTTTCCACAGCTTTCTCAATTCTGTGCCTTCTATTTCTTTTCTTCGAAAAACTTCCTCAGTTGCCTTCCTTGGAATTTTGTCTTATTGGAATATGCCTTCAACATCGATGTTGAATACAGGAACCACTATAGATTGGCTTTCAAAAACTCCTCTTCTTCATCATCTTCAACTTCTTCTACTAAACTGATTGTCTGAGTCGCAAACGGTTTCTATTGAAGTAAAATATTCTTCCTTGCATGCATTGTCACCTTTATTTTACCTTTCGTTATAACCACCACATTCAAGCCCCAATCTTGGTTGATGTTAGCACTCCTAAATCATGGTCTACCAAGCAACATTTCATAAGGAGATGTTGATTCTAACATCACAATAACCACATAATTTACCATAAACATCATTCCTACTACTTTTAGTTCTTATTTCTTCAAGATTCCAAATGGTTGAACTCTCATTTGATTAGCCATTTTGACATGGAATGGGGCCGTAGCTAGTTCACCTACCTTCAGTTATTTATGTACCTTTTTTGAAAAGATATTCTCACTAGATCCACCATCTAATAATACTTCTTCAAACCTCCTATCCTTAAACTGAGCTTTTTCTACATCGGTCGGATCAATGTTATCAAAAACTAATACCGCCTTGTGATTATCACTTATCTGTACCTGTTGTCCCAAAATTCCATTTTACCATGTTTTCTTCAATGCGAGAACTAGTGCTAATAACTGATCCAATGATATTTGTATAGGACCATTAATAAATACCTCAAACCAATCATTATTTTTTTCAGTACTGATATTGTTGTTGACTTCCTAGTGCCGAAAGATGACACACTTTGTATCCACTAAATAAAATTTTTCTTGACTAGCCTTACTTTGCTAAATC
Organism: Ceratopteris richardii; assembly: GCA_020310875.1. Taxonomy (NCBI): domain Eukaryota; kingdom Viridiplantae; phylum Streptophyta; class Polypodiopsida; order Polypodiales; family Pteridaceae; genus Ceratopteris; species Ceratopteris richardii. Next base: position 112,675,356 of record CM035425.1, on the reverse strand, counting down.
CTCTTCTGCACCCGTTCCTTAATCCCATTTTGCTCCTTCCATTTTATTGGTCCTTTTTGTTTTCATCTTGTTATTGCGAGGACTTCAACCTCCTCTGATGTCAAACATTGATTATAGTCACAATTCCATTCCTTCAGAGATATTTCCACCGCTTGCTCCTTTGCTTTTGTTAACTCAATCAAAATCATAGTAGCTTGAGCCGCCTGATGATTTTGTTGTTGCGGTTGAACTTGTTGGTTTGGTTGATTATACCTTGCCACGGACACTCCTCTCTCTTCCCGATGGTTCACCAATAATGGAAAATTTGGCCTTATCCAATGATCTAGGACAGAACTATATACACATGGCATTATCCTTGTTGGTCTAGCTTCTTCATTTTATTGCTCTTACCATGGAGGTCTTCCTTATCTTTTTTGATTGTAACCTTCTCATCCTCTAAGAAGCTTTGCCTGATTCACTGTGAGTTCATTCTTACTTCTCTCCTCATATCTTGAAGGCTGCCCTCTATTCCTTGGATTATACCAACACCGAACCATACTATGCCCCTCTTTTTCACAAATGTCACAGAATTTCTTCTCCTTTGGTGGATGTACCAAATCTTCAAACTTTTTAAATTTATTGATCAAGTCTTCTTCTTTAAGATGTTTAGCTTTATTCTTACGATTCTTTTTTATTTGAACTTCCTCATTTCACTATCCCAACCTATGTCTATAGCATCATTTTTTCAGTCTGATGTTCTCCCTGGTCCATCGTCTGATTCAAAGTTAGCATACTTACCTTTTCTTCTTTCGAATATTTTTTCTACTCTAACCGTAGGTAATACTAATACATTGAATCCACCTACTATATCTATGCTAGCTACCAAATTCCTCAAGCTGCTTCTTAATCCCTTCCAAAAATACTCGGCTAACATTTCATATGTAGGTCTCTCATTGCCCTATAGCCTTTCCACTAAAATTCAAAATTTTTTGCATAGTCTTTCACTAACATATTCCTTTGCGTAATTGCTCTTAATTTTCTAGGCACATAATTCAAAGTCTCTCTTTTCTAGACCTTTGCAAAAGGCTTTTTTTAATGCATTATAGTTTGCAAAGTGTTGAATGTCATATTGGCTAAATCAGCTCATGGCCTTACTTTCTAAGGTAGCTACAACTTGTTGCAATTTAATCACATCACGATACAACGTGGCATAGCCATTGGCTGTCCACTTAATTTCACACTCAGGGACATGGAAATCTGCATCTTATTTAGATCCTCCTCTAAATTTAGCTATCTTGACCCTGGGATTAGGTGGTGTTTGCGCCATATTCTTTGGCTTAGGATATCGTCTAGATCTTTGTCTACTAGTCCCCCTTAGTGGGCCAAACTAGAGTCACCTTCTTGTCCTTGTAGTGCCATCTATGAGGATTAGCTTCCTTAAGTATCCTCCCACCAAC
>CM035425.1:112641420-112668920 GCA_020310875.1 Ceratopteris richardii | reverse complement strand
AAAAGTCGTTTATACTCCAAATGCAGACATCCGGAAATACAAAGAACACATATCAATCATTGTCTCGATGAACATAGAGGGTATGAACTTGTGCACAGAAATACCATTACATCAATATTTTTGTCATGCTATACATAAAGCAGATGAACCTATAATCTCCATATGGTAGCACATTCGTGTTCAGAAAACAGAATGATAATTGAAACAATTTCGTTTCCAAAACAAAAGTATAAAAAATGGAATACTTTACTCCTTTTTCACGTCAGAACGCTTGATCAGAACCACTCTGAAATTCGGAGTTGTCTGCTTGTGATTCTACGTTTTTCTCTATTCTCACACACAGCATACCATTTGGGTGAATTCTTAGCTCTAACCCTTTTTTCCCTGACACAAAGTATTGACTATCGACTTATTTGGCATCATACTACTATGCACAGCACAGACATAACGAAACATTTTCAGAGTTAAAACAAGTGTCCAAACTTTTGCGCATGATAGAGACTTCCGTTTCTTCAACTCCTGTGAGTAGGCACATATGTAGGACGATATTGTTTACTATACTTATCATGGCGTTAAATAACTAACTTCATCTAAGATTTCATCCGAAAATGCGTAATGTAGATATATTATATGTTTACAGAGTTCAAGATTTCTGAAGTCTGAACATTGTGATCAATGCACTTATTAGTAACGCATATTACGAGTCAAAATTAAATGTATCTTGAAAGATTAAAGCCACTATGTCATACTGAAATAGAAGCGAGTTAAGCTACTAAGAAGCGATGGCTATAAAACAACAATAAACACACAGACGAGCTTACAAGCAATTCTCGTTCTTCGAGTCGTTAAATTGCTCCTCCATCAAATCAGTCTGCATGCCCTCCTAAAGCTCCACCTTTGGGGAAACATCCTTTTCCATTGATCATTTCATTGATCCAACAGATCTACCTCTGATCGATTAGTAGTTAACTCGGATAGGCTCTTCCTTAAGTGATTGTCAGATTTAGACGCGTTGTCCTTGTCAGCATCATCAATTATCTTGTTCCGCAGCAGTTTTGCATCAAACAAATGATACTTCTGTAATAGAACATGTCAAAAATAGAGTTCAGAGCGCCTCGATCTTCTTCCTTCTTTTTCCTCTCTATTCCTTCTGATCTCTCTTGACACAGATGCTCGTGAATAGTCCAAAAAAGAAGAACCAGCATGAATAGTTCTCAGGCAAGACTCTCTGCTAAAGTTTCCTTTGAAAAAAAACTTAAACTACGTCTGCCTTTCAATCCTTGCGTGTCACTTTTTAGAGACTGACATCCACATCCATCTGAGATATGAAAAAAAATGCGTTCTTGATATCTACGCCTTCACTCCCTTCATGGAACCCGCATCCGAAATACAGATCTGCACATATTCTCTCCTTGATGCATGTACCGTCGTCCTCATACATACATCCATGTTTTTCCCTTCATGTGAGCTTCCTCGCCCACCGTAGCCGCCACTTCCAGCCTTCCTTCTCATGCTATTCACGTGATGCTTCCTTCCATAATCTTCTTCTGCCAGGCGTCAAGTTTTTCCTAACCAAAAACCTTTCCTTCCATGCCACGTATATTGGCGCACGTATATGCATAGAGTTGCACACATTTCTTTCGTTTTTCACTTCATTTTATATTGCTTTATTACCTTTACCTTTGCATTTAAAGGTTTTGACATACACCCACATTTATAGATGTCATGCCCACACTTATATATACAAACCCCAACTACACATACGTTATACACTCTCATGCACAAATATCAAGCATGCATGCACATATATTTATGTACATGTGCACATAATGCATGTTCAATTGTGCAAACATATATACATTAACAATGCATATACACACAACACAAATTTTAAAACTAAGGAATGTGATTCAATCATATGTATGCAAAAAGGTGGACTAAAATCTTGATCAAGGATAGGTATCACCTGATTATCCCTTTGAAGACCTCTTTCCATTTAAATTGGATATTACCTTTATATTTACCTTCAATGAAGCTTTAAAACGGTGTTCCCTACTTGACTATCAAGCTTTAAATTCGAATCTTGACCACATCCACCCCCTCTGAACCTGTGCATCCTCCGGATGCGCCAATCTTGCATACATAACATCAAACACAAGCAAGGATCAAGTAGTCATAGCATATAAACAAGACTTAAAGAAAATTTTAACTTGATGCATGAAATCTGAAAACACATTGAACTTGGCATACATTAAGAGAAGAGGGTAGACAAAAACATCTCATACAACATATCAGAATACACTAATGCACTTAGACTAGAAATCATATGAGTAAATCGAAAACTTCTTAGCTCTCTCGTTAACTCGACCCGATCAGATCTAGTAGCCTATCCGAAGCATTTGCATATACCAGTCTTCACTAACTTGATTTATGAAACTCGCTTCTGGCTTCCCTATTGATCTTCCATCATCTGAACCCCATCAGACCTTTTCTTATTTTTCTCTTATTTTTGTTCTATTTTTCTTTATTTTCATTCTTTGACCCAGCTCAACCTTCATATTTTTGTTTATATTTTTATTTATTCTTTTTCTACACGTCGGCCTATGCCGAAATCGGATGCGACTTGTGGACCTGACCATCTGGACAGGTTTAGCCCACCCATCTACCGACCCGACATAGCGCACGATGCACAATGTAAGCCTCATACGAAATCAACATCAGCTCGTGGCTCTAACCACCCGGTCAGAGTGACTCCACCCGCCTATCAACCCGTATGAGCGCGTAACAACATGTAGGTCAGGCCATACGACACAACTAGCGTCAGCTCGTGGCCCTGATCACCCAACCAGGGTAGTCCCACCCGCCTACTAGCTCATCGTAGCGCCCAACGGCACATACACGTACATAAATAGCTGGCTGGTATAAGAATTCTTTTCTCAAGACATAATCTGTCTGAAGATTAGGTCAGATGAGAGATCAAGAGTAGAAGTCGAAGTGTCTCACTCATCAAGTGCTCGTAAACACTACTATATACAGATACTTAGTCTAGGTCTTCCCTTCACCTTCCTAGGTCTTGTTTTCGAAAGTTCTAGTCCATCTTCTAATCTTACTCATATAATCCTGGTCCTTATACATTACATGTAATCTAATTAGTGGCACGAGATTTTTGTTCTACTTAATTTTTCTTAATTATGCATTTATTTACATGTTATATGCCCAACCCATGTAGTCTTTTCATATGGATATATATATACATACATACACATATATACATGAGAGAAAAAGAAACTGAAACAATAACATCTCACCAGTATAAAATCAGAAGCCGCTCGAGCTTGTCGCCTTTAATCATTCTTTCTTTAAAAAAAACTCGAACTTGGTCATCCTGCATAAATCAGAGGCTTATTTCACACGAATTTATATAAAAATAGTTATTCAAAAGGAAAATATTACCTGGCTTTATTTATATACATTGGTATTCGTTTTCTTGCCGATCTCCGAGGATCTTTCCTGACTTTATTCTTCATAAAAAAAACCTAACTTGATTCAAAATAAACATTATTTACACATAGCTTTAATACAACATTTTAATCTATCTTTAAGACGTCTCACCCCCCTCACGTTCCCTACGGAACAAGGCAAGCTGTTGTAAAAGTTCTGCATATTCTGCTAAGTCACGACTATATACAAGAAGTGCTGTTGGGTCCACTTCCATATATGAGTCACGGTCATCCGAAGTGTCATCTTCTCCATATGTTCGTGCCCTTCGATACCTGAGCACACTTCCTTCATTTGATGATGAGATGAAGGTCTCCCTAGTGATACGATCTTTAACAAACTCTTCTACAGGAATTCTTTCTTCATTTTCAGGTGTAGGGAGCAAGTAAGTTGATATGAAAGAACTATCTAAGGCTCTCCCTTCAGGCACACTCCTTGACGTTTCTCTAAATTTTTCAGGAATGCTACCCTCAAGAATGGATGTATCATTGGAATCTTCACTGTCCATTCCAGATCCTAAGATAGTTAAACAGTCCAATCAACCCTAAAAGACTTCCTATTAATAACCTGATCACAAATCTCTGTCAGTACCCTGCAAGGAACAAAAATTAGTATTAATAGAAGGTCATGAATAAGTAAAACACATACATTTAATTTATTTGCTGCTTTACTTATTTATTACATCTAGACGGATTCATATCTTGTTATTTATCTACATGGTTTTATTATATACATACATATATATATACGTGTTTTTATATATATACATCATCTTATGATATAATTTATTTTAATCATTTTCCTTATCGATGTCTTCATTTTCATCATCTCCAGTTCCTTCCTCTTCACTTCCCTCTTCTTCGTCTTCATTTATTATCGTCTCATAATTCTCATTCTCTCTTCTTTTAAAGAGCTTAACTCTCTTCCCAGCGATTAAATCCTTTAACTTGGTCCCATCTAATTCTCTAAGTGAGTATGTTCCATTATCGAAAACTTTACATACCACATAGGGACCAAACCATCTCTTAACTAGTTTTCTTCGAGCTTCATATTGAGTATTCAATGAGCTATCATAGACAAGTACCCAGTCTCCTTCCTTCAACCTTTTAGGCCTTAACCTGTGGGACTTGTCAAATGCAACTTTATTTCTCTCTCTAGAAGCTCTAAGCTTAAATGCAGCTTCTTCTACCAGATTTCTTCCTCTCTCTAGTTGAAGAATCTGCACTGCTAGAAGATCTTCTCTTGACACCTCATCTTCCCAAGGCAAGGAAGTCCACGCTAAAGCATGTGACTCCGTCGGCAAAATAGGTTTTTGACAATACATCAGTTCTGCTGGCATATATCCAGTAGTTCTAGTGTATGTCATCCTGTCTGCCCAAAGGGCAAAGGGAAGGTAATTTGGCCAATTCTTTATTTTCCCCTCACAAGCCTTAGCCAAAGCTTTAATAATTGGTGGATGACCACGCTCAATTTTTCCATTAGCTTCGGGATTGTAAGCAGTGGTGAGCGATAATCGAATTCCATATTTTTTAAAGAAGTCTTTGGCTTCCTGAGCATCAAGCTCACCTTTATCGGCAACTATTTTCTCCACATAACCAAATCTACTAAACACATCTTCTAGTAGAAACTTGCATACATTGCTTGTAGTTTTCGTCCTTAGAGCTCTTCCTTCAACATGATTTGTTAGATCTTCTCTTGCTAACACAATATACCTCATCTGATGCACCCCTAATGGCATTGTAACTAGATCAACAACCCACTTATAGTGAATATTAAGAGGATATGTTGGATGTAATTCATCTCTGTGTCTAACATTGGAGTACATCTGGCAAGGTTTACAAGTGGCTACGTAATTTTGGATATCCACATACATCCCAGGCCACCAGTATCTTTCCCTTATCTTTTCATAAGTTCCTTGAAAGCCTTTATGACCGGCCCATAGTGAGCTATGCATTTCACGCATAATCCTTCTTCTCGATTCTTCACAACCTACAACTCGCTGGGGCATCTTACCTATTCCAATCTTTTGCTTCCAGAGTAATCCGTCTTTCAGGAAATAATTGCTTGACTTTCTTCGAATGGTACGAAATTTTTCTTTGCTCCAACTAAGATCAGGACACTTCATACTTAAATATCTCCCGATTTCCTTCAACTCTTTTCATATTCGTCTTCATTAAATCTTTCTGTTATTCCTATTTGAATCTTGTAAGGTTCTTCTTCTGTCCATCTGTTATCTTTCCCGCTTCCTAAGCTTCTTTGAACTTCTCTTGAAGACTCAATACAAGTCCCAAGCCTTTCATTTTGACACTTAGGCTCTTTTCTATTTAGTCCAGTAGATGCTTCATTTAGGCTCAAATTATGTACATGTGAAGCATAAAGTCCAGACCTATCTCTTCATCATTAGAAGTCATCGAATCTTCATTTTCATATATAGCTCGTGATAGCATATCAGCCACCACATTATTCCTTCCAGCTATATGAACAAACTCAAGGTTTAGCGACTTAATGTATGCTATCCATCTTAACATGGCAATGTCTGCAGTGGAACAATTCACGATCATTCCCAACAATGGTAAACAATATGTTTCCACTACCACATTTGCCCCAATCAGATATTCTTTATCATTCTTTAGTGCAGTCACTATTCCCCAAAGCTCTCGCTTAATTTGAGGGTAACCTCTCTGGCGAACATTTAGAACTTTAGCTCCGAAACGAATTGCATATCTTTTTCCTTCATCATCCTCTTGGCCAATCGCCCAACCTATACCTGTCGGACTCGTATCTATGGTGATATAAATTTCTTTATTATCAGTGTAATCAGCCTTTCTAAGCAGTGGTGCTTCTACAAGTGCCTTCTTTAATTTTCTCACAGCTTGAGTATGGATATCTTTCCATTGAAATCTTTGCCCTTTCCTAAGCAATTGATAGAGTGGGTCCGCAACATGGGCAAAATGAGGAATCCACACAACATAGAAAACACATGCCCCAAGAAACCTCCTCACTTCAGTGATCGAGGAGCAGACCTCTTTCATGTGTTGAATGGTATCTACTTTCTTTGGACATGGCTTCCTTCCTTTAGGTCCACACACACTTCCTACAATTAAAACCTCTTGCACTCCAAATACTGATTTTTCAGCAGACAATGTCAAATGAACCTCTTCCAGCCGACTGAGAATGGATTCACAATCAGTTATGTGCTTTTTAACAAAATTCCTACATCCATCCTCATCAAGAGTCTCGTCTTTATCTCTTTCTTCACAGCCTTTAATAGGGACATCGTCAATGAACGGCATAGTCAGATGTGGAATAAAATCCCTAAGAATTTTATGCATACCATTCATCATATGTGCCACCGAGTTCGTGGCGCCTTGCGGCAAAGTGCACATGAGCACAAGCCCAAGTGGCGTCCTCATAGTCATCAAATCACGGCTTTCGAGAGCTAGTTGGAATTGATCATATCCAGAGTGTAAATCTCCCATTGAATAAATAGATCTTCCTGCAAAGGCTTCTGCATACTCATCTACAATAGGCCCAGTTCCCATATTTCTAATTGTCACTTTATTCACTGGCTGTAGATCTTGGATAAATCTTAATGACCCATTCTTCTTTGGTACAGTAAACCAACGGTTAGAATAAGGAGCACTTGATGGCTCAAGAATCCCCATTCTAATCTTGTCATTCAACATATCAATTAGCTTTGAAATATGAGCTTTTGGTACCGGAATTGGTCTGAGATTCCAAGGTACATGTGGTATCGTGAAAATTATCATAGGTGTCACCACAGATGGATCTACACATCCAATTTCTTGGGCATTGAAAGAGAAAGCCTTTCCATGCTTGAATAACATCCGAGAGAATACATTCTTCTCTTCTTCACTGAGGAAACCATCTTTCCCCAATTGAATTTGCTCGAGTGTTTCTTTAGTGAATTCATGGCCTATTTTTCTTTTATCTCTGAGAGGTGGCTGAGATTTTGCACCATCCATAAGTTTATTACTATCTTCAGGAAGCGGAACTGCGGCTGGCTTTATCTTTTTATCAATTGTTTTGTATTTTGTTTCAACGAAGACTTCTTTACCTGTTTCATCTTGCTCAAACTTTGCTATTTCCTTATACATGGAAATAGAGTGCGTTTGAATCACATAATCACTCCTTTTTCCTTGAATTAACTCTTGCAGATCAAACAGTGTGTCTGCAAAAGATATCTCATCAAAGACTCCGCAGATTTCCTCGTCGAAGTCAAGCACTCTACATCCATAAAAGTTTCTTTGAAGATCTGCTATGTATTGTTTTTCCCACTTTTTTAACTCAGAAAAAACACAAAACTGAAATGAATTTGTCGAAGAAAGTGCTATGAAACTTGATATAAACATATTTACATTCGGGATCTTTTCACCTTGGGATCTCCCCCTGCCTTATCTACCTCCTCTTCCTCTACCTCTGCCATGTCTTCCTCTACCTGCATAGTTAGCTTGATATGTACCTGCTTCATCATCCACTTTCTTTGCCTTTCCTTTGTTATCTTTAGACTTGCTTTTATCCGTGTATAAAGCTAAAGATTGATTACCTTTAGAGCTTTCTCCATTTTTGATAAGCTTTGCCTCTTGAGTAAGTAGTTTTCCAATGAGTGTGTTGAAATCAGGTACATGCATGTCCATGTACAAATCCATAGCTGTGGTGAATGCTTCCCACTTATCATCTGCCTTCAAGCCATTGATCACCTGCCTTACAATTTGCTCTTCATCTATTACCTCTCCAATGCTTCCCAACTGATCTGCTATGTCCTTGAGCTTTGTGATAAAATCAGTCACATTTTGTTTGGGAGCCTTCTTGAGAGTTGTGAACTCCAGCCATAGTTGATGCTTCCTAGCTTTGGTACTTGAAGAAAAGAAAGCTTCAAGTGCATCCCACACTTCCTGAGATGTCTTAAAACTTCTAATGTGAGGCAACAAAAAATCTTAGATAGAGTTGAGGAGATAAGACCTTGCAAGTGCATCCTTGGAGCACCATGTGCTCAATCTTTCTTGCTCTTCTTGTGTTGGTTGACTTTTGTTCCTGAAACTTGGCATAACTTCATCTCCAGCCACATAACCATATAAACTTCTACCTTGGAGATAAGCTTCCATCCTTAATGACCAAGCTGAGTAGTTACCTCTATCCAATTTGTCAATTGATGAAGGAAATCCATCTGCCATGTTGTCCAACCTTGCTCTGATACCACTGTGAAGAGATGGATAGGTTTGAAGATGAAGAGGTGTTGCAAAATCCTTGATCTACACTAGCCAAATGAACTCCAGGAGTATATGGTGGGCCCTTTTAGCTTGCCAATGGATGTATTAGACACCCTATGTACCTTGGAAGATCACTCTCAAAAAGATAGATCAAAACAGATAAGTTGGAGTTAGCTCAGAGGTGAAAACTTGCTATTCTTGGTTCATACACCTGTCCAGTATTTTACATAATTCTCTGATCACAGCAGCAATTAGCTCAATTCCTCTTGGGGAAGTCTAGGCAACTTAAAGAGCTAACTTTCAAGAGTAATCTCATCAAAAATAACAAAGCACACACTGAGAATGAGTTTTAACAAGTGATGATATCATCCCGATTTTCAGGGGCTGCTACAGAAATAGACCAGTGAGCAGAAAAATCAACATAACTCAAAATGTAGGAATCCAATGATTATGAAAATGTATGGTTATACTAGACAGTAAGCTGAATCCAATTAAATCATTGAATTTGGATAAGTAACCACTGAGAAACACCTCTGACAAGATGAGTGAAAAAGTCGGGTACTTGACAGAGAGGTGAAGATGAACAAACATCCTTTGGTGTTGGTAGGTTTACCTGGGGGTTCTGTACAGGTTGCTGAACAGCCTGAGCTTGTTCTTCTTGCATATCATCATGCCAGCTCTGCATGAACTTAGACAAAGTTCTTTGCTTTTCAACGTATCCTCTAACAACTTCGTCCACATTACCCCAGTCTTCGGTAAGACCAGACTCAGTTCCTACCTGTTGTAATTGTGGAAAAATTTCTTCTCGGGCTTTCGAATCTATAGCCCGGAGAAACAAGGATACCTTTTCTTGATCTATAGCCCTCCTATCATAATCAGATAAGTCCGCAAATTGCTGATCAAACTCCCTTTTTATATCTAAAATGGATTGATCTTTTGGTTTATGTATCCACTTTAGAAATGTGGATCTTGTCACTTTATCTTCGTCATCCAGCGCAAACATCCTTGTGAGTATCATCTTGTATTGTGACCATCTTATTTGCCCTTCTACGACTAGTCGAGGTGCATCCACAACTAGTCGGTCACGGAAATGCAATTCTGAAACGTATACAAAATTGTCTATTAATTCTTGGTCACTTAATGGTGTAAGACCCGTACCAAGGTATCGTGCCTCCAATTCATATTCCTTACAAAAACGAGTAACATTTTTACCACTGAAATATCCACTTCTTCTGATTACTCGCTCATGAAATGCCTGGATGGCACTCCGTTTTTTCTCGTCCTGCTGAAAGCGCAGGAATTGGGTTATAACATCCATCGTTGCGTCGCCCATAAATGATCAAGCACAATGAGCTCACTCAACCGCACCACTCTTTAAACTAGGATCAGGATCTCTACACTCTCCTCCTTTCACGTCGGGTTCACCAGGTATGTCGCCGGGGTTCGTGGAAAGGAGGGTTCACTTATGTGGTCGGGTTCTTGCGCGCTTAGGGGTGCATACGGGGTTCCAAGTTAAAGAAATGAATTTTACTTTCATTTGTTTGACACATGAAAACATGAGACAAGTCTAGAATCTTAACTCAGCTTTCTCCTCTTTTAACTTTTTGTTTCATTATGATCGTTCTCACGGTGCCTTAGTGTTATCTATTACGTCACATTCATAGTTAGGGATTTTTATGGGCCAACACAAATCATAAATAGGTCACTAAGTCTCACAATTAATTTCATGTAAGGAAATTGGCACTTCATGTAAGATATCTCAAACTCATTCGAAGAACATACTTAACTCAAAACAAGAGCAACACTTTTCGCTCTAAGAAGATATGTTTATCTTTGAAGGTCATTTGATGCAGAGAATTATGTTGCCAGTTTTACTTCAAAAAGAAAAAAAAAACAAACATAGCTTTTATATCATTACAATTCAGCAAATGCAGAGAGTATGCAGTACTCTTTCGACAATTTGACATGATATAATATAACAGTCATTAACGCACAGGTTTCGTTCAAGGAAACAGATTGTGTATAAAACTGGTATTTATCACTAGCGGCTGAACATTGTAACGTACATTGTGCAACATATTTATTTCACCGATCCAATCACGTATCTTAAAACAATTGAACTTGAAATGCATCCATTATCAAAATAGAAAAAAGTCGTTTATACTCCAAATGCAGACATCCGGAAATACAAAGAACACATATCAATCATTGTCTCGATGAACATAGAGGGTATGAACTTGTGCACAGAAATACCATTACATCAATATTTTTGTCATGCTATACATAAAGCAGATGAACCTATAATCTCCATATGGTAGCACATTCGCGTTCAGAAAATAGAATGATAATTGAAACAATTTCGTTTCCAAAACAAAAGTATAAAAAATGGAATACTTTACTCCTTTTTCACGTCAGAACGCTTGATCAGAACCACTCTGAAATTCGGAGTTGTCTGCTTGTGATTCTACGTTTTTCTCTATTCTCACACACAGCATACCATTTGGGTGAATTCTTAGCTCTAACCCTTTTTTCCCTGACACAAAGTATTGACTATCGACTTATTTGGCATCATACTACTATGCACAGCATAGACATAACGAAACATTTTCAGAGTTAAAACAGGTGTCCAAACTTTTGCGCATGATAGAGACTTCCGTTTCTTCAACTCCTGTGAGTAGGCACATATGTAGGACGATATTGTTTACTATACTTATCATGGCGTTAAATAACTAACTTCATCTAAGATTTCATCTGAAAATGCGTAATGTAGATATATTATATGTTTACAGAGTTCAAGATTTCTGAAGTCTGAACATTGTGATCAATGCACTTATTAGTAACGCATATTACGAGTCAAAATTAAATGTATCTTGAAAGATTAAAGCCACTATGTCATACTGAAATAGAAGCAAGTTAAGCTACTAAGAAGCGATGGCTATAAAACAACAATAAACACACAGACGAGCTTACAAGCAATTCTCGTTCTTCGAGTCGTTAAATTGCTCCTCCATCAAATCATTCTGCATGCCCTCCTAAAGCTCCACCTTTGGGGAAACATCCTTTTCCATTGATCATTTCATTGATCCAATAGATCTACCTCTGATCGATTAGTAGTTAACTCGGATAGGCTCTTCCTTAAGTGATTGTCAGATTTAGACGCGTTGTCCTTGTCAGCATCATCAATTATCTTGTTCCACAGCAATTTTGGATCAGACAAATGATACTTCTGTAATAGAACATGTCAAAAATAGAGTTCAGAGCGCCCCGATCTTCTTCCTTCTTTTTCCTCTCTATTCCTTCTGATCTCTCTTGACACAGATGCTCGTGAATAGTCCAAAAAAGAAGAACCAGCATGAATAGTTCTCAGGCAAGACTCTCTGCTAAAATTTCCTTTGAAAAAAAACTTAAACTACGTCTGCCTTTCAATCCTTGCGTGTCACTTTTCAGAGACTGACATCCACATCCATCTGAGATATGAAAAAAAATGCGCTCTTGATATCTACGCCTTCACTCCCTTCATGGAACCCGCATCCGAAATACAGATCTGCACATATTCTCTCCTTGATGCATGTACCGTCCTCCTCATACATACATCCATGTTTTTCCCTTCATGTGAGCTTCCTCCCCCACCGTAACCGCCACTTCCAGCCTTCCTTCTCATGCTATTCACGTGATGCTTCCTTCCATAATCTTCTTCTACCAGGCGTCAAGTTTTTCCTAACCAAAAACCTTTCCTTCCATGCCACGTATATTGGCGCACGTATATGCATAGAGTTGCACACATTTCTTTCGTTTTTCACTTCATTTTATATTGCTTTATTACCTTTACCTTTGCATTTAAAGGTTTTGACATACACCCACATTTATAGATCTCATGCCCACACTTATATATACAAACCCCAACTACACATACGTTATACACTCTCATGCACAAATATCAAGCATGCATGCACATATATTTATGTACATGTGCACATAATGCATGTTCAATTGCGCAAACATATATACATTAACAATGCATATACACACAACACATAATACACATATACACATACTTACCCACACATTTATCTTCGATGCTCACATTAACATTCTTTGGAGGTGCAAGCAAATTTTAAAACTAAGGAATGTGATTCAATCATATGTATGCAAAAAGGTGGACTAAAATCTTGATCAAGGATAGGTATCACCTGATTATCCCTTTGAAGACCTCTTTCCATTTAAATTGGATATTACCTTTATATTTACCTTCAATGAAGCTTTAAAATGGTGTTCCCTACTTGACTATCAAGCATTAAATTCGAATTTTGACCACAGCACGCAAACTCGACAGTAGCAGACTTTCATTCAAAATGCGAGCAAATGTCCAATTTTTGCTCTCAGGCCCGGTTAAAACATTGCGTCGGTATAAGCATCAGTATAAGCATCGGTATGAGCATCGGTATAAGTGTCGGTAATTTCCAGTAAATTACTGACGCCTATACCGACGCTCATAGCGTCGGTATTGTATCTGTGGTTTTTCAAGCATTTTCAACGGTCAAGTCGAGGCATGACCTTCGGTATGGACAATGTCGGTATGCCCCTCATATGTTGTAGTGACTCATCAAACATGTCAGCTTCTATCTTGGCAAAAGAAAAGAAAGAATGACCCCATCCCCTTCCTTATCTTAGTGGATTAAGAGTTAGAGTGACAAGTAATGTTTCGTTTTTTTTTTACGTTTTTCTTTAAGGAAGAATGCAAAATACAAATTCACGTGGATTTTAGAATAATCTTTAGATGTTAACTAGATATACTTAGGATGACCTTAGATTAAAATTATGAGTTCGAATTCACATGCCTTTTTTCAATTCCTCTCGATGAGATCATAGTAAGAACTCTAACTGCAATTTATGATATCTTATAACATAATACATTTACAAAATTCACTTGGTGTATTTGCAATCAACGAAACGCCATAATTTCAAAAGAAATCATCAATTAAGGCTTTTTCATAAGATATAACAACGCATGATGATCCACATGAAACACCACCTTGTTACCCAACTAATGATTTCTAAACTTATTCACTACATAAACCATTCTCTATGCTTCTCTTTTTGTTACAACATAATTTCTTTCAGTCAAACTCAATATTCTACTTGCATAATAGATTGGTCTAAACCATCCTTTCACCTTTTCCTACACGAGAACATCCCCTACAACCACATCTCATGCATCAGTAAATATGTGAAGGGCAATGACCAATCCGATGGCTAGAACATTGGTGCAAGAGTCACCATCTTCTTTGATATCTGAAATTCTTTTTTGTGAGGCTCCACCCATACAAATGGAGCATCCTTTTTTATTAAATGTGTTAATGGCATGGAAATATTAGCTAAATATCTGAGGTACCTAGCATGCCATGTAATTTAGCCTATAGACCTCATAACCTCTTTCACATTACTTGGAGACTTTGATGTCTGAAAAGTCTCTATTTTTTTCACATCAATTGCCATATCTTGGCCAGATATTACATGGCCTTTCAAAAGATAACCTTAGATGCAATCACACTCTTATCTAGATTCAATACCAATCTATATTGTCTACACCTTTCAAAAGATAACTTTAGATGCAACAAATGCAAATAATTCTTACGAAAGACAAGCAAATCATCCACAAAAACTCTCATGAAGTCTTGTAAATAGGCTCAAGTACTTTATGTGCCACGTAATTGAAGGTCCATTTTTTAGGCTAAAGCTCAAAAACGGCTCTAAAATCACTAATAAAAGCTATTTTATGATGATCCTCTTCAACAGCCTTAATCTCATTATACCCTAAGAAACCATCAAGAAAACCATACATTTCATGACGAGCCATTGCATCAGGCATTGCATCACAAAATGATATGGGAAAAGGATTTGTTATAGTTATTTCATTAAGTTTCTTGTAATCTAGACATATTTTGAACTTGCCATTTTTCCTACCATCAACAACTTATCTATCTATTCCTTAACCTATTTTGCAAAGCTCGGATTCATTCTATACCTTTGATGAGCTACTGATACTCGATCCATTTTTAAGTTAATCCAATGTTGATGTAGCTCAAATCTATGCCTTTCATGTGCAAATATTCCCATGCAAATACATCCATATACCCCTTTAATAGCTCTATGAAATCTTCCAAAAAATCTTCTTCTAAGTGCATATAAACTTTCACCATCTTTGGGTCAGCTTCCATGCCTAAATTAAGCTCCTATAACTCATCCTCTTTTACTTTATTTGAAACTTCATAATTCTTAGCATAAGTCTTTTCTACCATGTCTTTAAATTCCTTTACTTCTTGCTCATTGACTTCTTTAGTCAAAATTTTTGCCTTCACTTCCAATAGCTTCCTTAATTCTGTGCCTTCTATTTCTTTTCTTGGAAAAACCTCCTCAGGTACCTTCCTTGGAATTTTGTCTTATTGGAATATGCCTTCGACAATCGAGGTTCAGTACAGGAACCACTATAGGATTGGCTTTCAAAAAATCCTCTTCTTAATCATCTTCAACTTCTTCTACTAAACTGATTGTCCGAGCCGCCAAGGGTTTCTCTTTAAGTAAAATATTCTTCCTTGCATGCATTGTCACCTTTCTTTTACCTTTTGTTATAACCACCACATTCAAGCCCCAATCTGGCTTGATGTTAGCACTCCTAAATCATCGTCTATCAAGCAACATTTCATAAGGAGATGTTGATTCTAACATCTCAATAACCAAAAAAATTACCATAAACATCATTCCTACTACTTTTATTTCTTATTTCTTCAAGATTCCAAATGGTTGAACTCTCATTTGATTAGCCATTTTGACATGAATGGGGCCAAAGCTTATTCATCTACCTTCAGTTATTTATATACCTTTTTTGGAAAGATATTCACACTAGATCCACCATCTAATAATACTTTTTCGAACCTCCTATCCTTAAACTGAGCTTTAATGGCTGGTAAAATAAAATCTACATCTGTCGAATCAATGTTATCAACAACTAATGCGGCCTTGTGATTATCACTTATATTTACCTGTTGTCCCGAAAGTCTATTTCATAATTTTTTCTTCAATGTCGAAACTAGTGCTAATAACTGGTCCAATGATATTTGTATAGGAGCATTAATAAATACCTCAAACCAATCATTATTTTTTTCACTACTGATATTGTTGTTGACTTCCTGGTGCTGAATGATGACACACTTTGTATCATCTAAATCAAATTTTCCTTGACTAGCCATACTTTCCTAAATCCTCTATTGCACCCGTTCCCTAATCCCATTTTGCTCCATCCAATTTATTGGTCCTTTTTGTTTTGATCTTCTTATTACGAGGACTTTAACCTCGTCTGATGTCAACCAGTGATTATAGTCACAATTCCATTCCTTCATAGGATATGTCTTTTTATGTACCTATGTTGGAGATATTTCCACCACCTGCACCTTTGCATTTATTTTCTCAATCAAAATGACTCTTTATATATTCTGATTCATTTTTATTTGAACTTCCTCATTTCACTATCCCAACCTCTGTCTATAGCATCATTTTCTGAGTTTGATGTTTTCCGTGATCCATCTTCTGATTCAAAGTTAGCATACTTACCTTTTGTTCTTTTGAATCTTTTCTCTACTCTAACCATAGCTAATACTAATACATTGAATCCACCTACTATATCTATGCTAGCTACCACAATCCTCATGTTGCTTCTTAATCTCTTCAAGAAATACTCGGTTAACATTTCATATGTAGGTCTCTCATTGCCCTATAGCCTTCCCACTAAAATTCAAAATTTTGTGCATAGTCTTCCACTAACGTATTCCTTTGCATGATTGCTCTTAATTTTCTAAGTGCATAAGTGAGAGTCTTCTCTTTTCTAGACCTTTGCAAAAGCCTGTTTTTAATGCATTATAGTTTGCAAAGTGCCCAATGTCATACTGGCTAAAGCAGCTCATGGCCTTACTTTCTAAGGTAGCCGCAAATTGTTGCAGCTTCATGGCATCACCATACAACATGGCATAGCCATTGGCTGTCCACTTAATTTCAAACTTAGCGACATGGGAATCCGCATCTTCTTTAGATCCTCCTCTTAATTTAGCTATCTTGACCCTGGGATTAGGTGGTGTTTGTGCCATATTCTTTGGCTTAGGATATCCTCTAGATCTTTGTTTACTAGTCCCCCTTAGTAGGCCAAACTAGAGTCACGTTTTTGTCCTTGTAGTGCCTCCTATGAGGATTAGCTTCCTTAAATATCCTCCCATCAACCCTGCTTTGGGTGCAATCTTTCCTTCACCATCTTGGTCTAGAACAAAACTTAATATTTTTATTGATGATAATAATCATAGCACTCTTGTGCGGACTTGAAATAAACATCTATATCAAGTACATAGACTCGCATGAAGAACAATTCATGTGTTCATGCGTTACTAGTCGGAAACAAATTTTAGTTGTTCTTGATGTATATACCTTGCCGTTTACTTTCTTAAGGCAAAATTATCCTACACATGGTAGTTGTATCACACATCTCATGCTCATCCTAACTCATCGTGGTGATACATAAAAGTGATCTTCTATAAACAAAAAATGCATCATGCATTTCAACTTTCTAGCAATCATATCGTTTATGTATGCATGCATTCACTCATGCATATTCTTCTCTACTTCAATCAATTTATATGATTTTAGCTATGCACACATAAGACTTCCTCTCTCACACAGCACAATCATCACTGTAGTTCTCACATGGCATATAACGCCATGTGGCTACAAAATGTCCGACAGCATTTCACTAGGAAAATGAAGCCTGAAAAAAAAAAATAGTCTTTACAATGATAGGCATTAGCCTACTGGTTGGAAAACCACTTTATTTGCTCCATAAACCTGCAAATAAAAAACTTTTCCACAATGTGTTGTTGGGCACTACATGCCCTCATTACAATGTCTTTTTCTGGCTTCAATACTTGCCAAAGATTCTAAAACATACAAACAAGATCTGTGCATGCTTTTATGAATCAAAATAAGTTAGTGTAACTTCACGTGCATAGATAACTTCCTATAAAAACTAACTTTCATGCACATTCTCATGTTATTTTCATAACATCGGAAGAAAATATAATCCAAAATTATAAACTTTAATGTGAGAGGTATCCAAATGAATATATTTGAGAGAAAAACTATGATGCAAAGGTATGAAAATTAGTCCATTCCTATCCAAAATGGTTCAAAATATTATTAGAAATTCCTAATTATCATAATTGATCACTCAATTCACTCAAAAAGGGTTTCTTGCCAGTCAATAGCCATCTAAAAGCTTGTGTACAGATGGCTTTAGATCATCAAAATATATCATGTAACTAGTCAAAAGCGAGGATTTGAAGTGTAGAAACTATAGCAATTTGAACTTCTTGATTTGGAACTTCAATTAGGAAGTTATGGCCAAAACAATGAAGCTAGGTGAGTGGGCAGCATACCTCTTGAAATGATATGCAGAGAATTAAATGCTCTCTACAGGTGGTCTATAATTATCCAATGATAGCTTCCAGCCAATCATTGAAAGCTCTTGAAGTCTACTTCCTATCCCAAGTTGAATTATCCAATTTGGATATCATATGAGAGAGTTATGTCCATTTTCATGAAGGTATGTATGCTAACTTTCCTCTTTCTCTTACTTCTCCCATTTTTTTTCTCTTTCTTTACTCTTTTCTCTCTTTATAATCTATTCCTTCTCTCTCTAATCTTCACTTTCATCTTCTCTCTTCCTCTTTGTTCATCCATTTCTTTCTCCTTCATATTGTTTTATCTCTTTTTCTCTACCTCTCTTCTTCTTATCTCTTTTTCTCTACATCTCTCTTTTTTTTCATCTCTTTCTCTATCTCTCTCTAATCTTCTTCTTCTCTTTATCTTTCTTTCTCTTTCTCCTCTTTCTTTCTTTCTTTCTTTCTCTTTCTCTCTTTCCTTCTTTTCTTTCTCTTTCTTTCTTTCTCCTTCTTCTCTTTCTCGTTCCTTCTCTTTCCTTCTCTTTCCCTCTCTTTCTCCTTCTCTTTCTTTCTCTCTCTCTCTCTCTCTCTCTTTCTCTTTCTCTCTCTTTCTTTCTCTTTCTCTCTCTCTTTCTTTCTCTTTCTCTCTCTTCTATCTCTTCATTCTAATCCTCTATGTAGTGTGTATGCAACAGCGGATATCCACTATAGTTGGCGGCGACAAAGTCAAATTCATCCAGCCATACTGGCTTAATGGATAGATCATTAGGATCTGCTGAGGGAGGTCTTGGGTTTGGTTTCCAACCTCTGCAAGGCCGTGGCTTCAGTGTCGTATGTGATTTAAGGATAAATTACCTATTGATGGTGTACGCAGATATAGCCGCCTTCGAATCCCATTATTTTGCTTTTGTGTAGTCAGCATATATAGCCACCTTCGAATCCCTTTATTTTGCTTCTGCGTAGTCACCAGAGATGCATATCTCCTTGCGAAAGATCATCCCGAGGTTTCCATCCGATTTCTTCTTGCCTACGATGAAGATGAAGGTCGTCTTTTCCTCATGAGAATCCTACACCTTTGTCTCTACCTTGTCTCTACCTTGCCCTCCATGGCTCGCTCCACCATGGCTCTCATATCAAACGTGAGAAGTGGTGAATGACCTGCCTGAGACTCACCTCCCAGCCTATTTATAGCCCTTGCCTAGTCACCATCTAGACTTCTCACTAAGGCCCCTCTACTCATCTGGCCATCATGAGTAGGCACCTCGTATGAACTCTCTGGCTTTTGGCCTTGGCTATCCCCCGAGCAAGGAACTTCTCGTTCCTCCAAGCATGTACATCTCTGGAATATAACAGTCCTAAGCTTCTTCTTGAGGTTAATGTAGTATTTCCTTTCCCTTAGTTCCATTTTTGACTCAATATGGCATTGGAAGGCATTTGCTAAAGTTTCTATACTCGTCACTAACATTGGCCCCTATTGCACAATACAATGTATGTAATGATCTATGTGTGTTCTTTTCCCATATCCTTCCCCTTAAGAAGATTCTTGAGACATCAAAACAAAAAGTGGAAATCCATCTTGTAAGTGTTTACTATCTCCCATCTCATACACCTAACTTACATACTCACATAAAATCAACCTCTTTCAAAGGACCTCAATCCAATGTCATATGCCCTTGATGGAGTAATAATGTGTATGACAACTATGGAACTCTATGGAGCTATTAAATCATGTAATAAATCTAAGTTTTTTGAATGGGATATACAAGTATTTAGTTACTTAATAATAAAATTATGCAGTATGATGTTACTAACTCTGATATGTACTGAATGGGATTTTAGTAAAAAAGCGGTTCTAATCGGATATACCAGAAATGTCATGTGAACTAACTGGTTATTTGTGTGTACTAGCTAATTTTTGGTCTTTAGAGAATGAGCGCGAGGAGTGAAAGGATCGCCATATGTATAGGATGCTACTTTCTTGTAATGAATTTTTCTTGATTGAATGGTAACCTTAAATTCTATTTTCTTCTATTCCAGCATCGTAACTCCTAGATCTTACTACATAGTATACTTTTATTCAAATTGTTCAGTTTTTTGTAAAGTTTGTATGTGATTGGATTCAGATTATCTTCTAATCCTACTACTCTAGATTAGCGTGTCTTGAAAACTTTGTGTGAAATTTTGTGTGTTGCTTAACCCCAACACATTTGATGATCCTACTAATCTTGTTTGTAATAAGACAAGAAATGAATGTCACATCGATCGAGTATATTTGGAAACGTTTATTACACAAGGGCTCATGCTCCTATCTCTCAATTAGGTACATTAGATAATTTGGACTAGTGGCACATTACAGTGGAAGACCAATTTATTGAAGA
Organism: Ceratopteris richardii; assembly: GCA_020310875.1. NCBI lineage: Eukaryota > Viridiplantae > Streptophyta > Polypodiopsida > Polypodiales > Pteridaceae > Ceratopteris > Ceratopteris richardii. The sequence goes on along the minus strand of CM035425.1, from coordinate 112,648,334 downwards.
AATTGCTCTAGACCAAGAGGGTGTAGGAACGATTGCAGCCAAAGCAGGGTTGGTGGGAGAATATTCAAGGAAGCTAATCGTCATAAGAGGAACTACAAGGACAAGAAGGTGACTCTAGTTTGGCCCACTAAGGGGGACTAGTAGATAAATATCTAGAGGATATCATAAGCCAAAGAATATGGCACAAACACCACCTAATCCCAGGGTCAAGATAGCTAAATTTAGAGGAGGATCTAAAGAAGATGCAGATGGCCATGTCGTTGAGTTTGAAATTAAGTGAACAACCAATGGCTATGCCATGTTGTGTGGTGATGCGATGAAATTGCAACAATTTGCGGCTACCTTAGAAAGTAAGGCCTTGAGCTGGTTTAGCCAGTATGACATTGGGCATGGAGGTACCAAATATTCAAACTTTTTAAATTTATTGATCAAGCCTTCATCTTAAAGATGTTTAGCTTTATTCTTACAATTCTTTTTTATTTGAACTTCCTCATTTCACTATCCCAACCTATGTCTATAGCATCATCTTTTGAGTCCGATGTTGTCCCTGATCTATCTCATGATTCAAAGTTAGCATACTTACCTTTTGTCCTTTCGAAACCTTTTTCTACTCTAACCGTAGCTAATACTAATACACTGAATCCACCTACTATATCTATGCTAGCTACCACATTCCTCAAGCTCCTTCTTAATCCCTTCAACAAATACTCGGCTAACAATTCATATGTAGGTCTCTCATTGCCCTATATCCTTTCCACTAAAATTCAAAATTTTTTGCATAGTCTTCCACTAACATATTCCTTTGCATGATTGCTCTTAATTTTGTAAGTGCATAAGTCAGGGTCTTCTCTTTTCTAGACCTTTGCAAAAGGCTGTTTTCAATGCTAAGAATTATGAAATGTCAAATAAAGTAAAAGAGGATGAGTTATAGGAGCTTAATTTAGGAATGGAAGCAAACTCAAAGATGGTGAAAGTTTGTATGCACTTACAAGACATTTTTTGGAAGATTTCGTAGAGCTGTTAAAGGGGTATATCGATGTATTTGCATGGGAATATTTGCACATGAAAGGCATAGATCTGGGCTACATCAACATTGGATTAACTTAAGAGTGGATGCAGTATCAGTAGCTCAACAAAGGTATAGAATGAATCCGAGCTTTGCAAAATAGGTTAAGGAATAGATAGATAAGTTGTTGATGGTAGGATTCATTAAAGCAGTAAGCCAAGTAACGTGGTTGTCACCAATGATTCTGGTGCCTAAGAAAAATGGAAAGTTAAGAATATGTGTAGATTACAAGAAACTTAATGCACCAACTATAACACATCCTTTTCCCATATCATTTTGTGATGTCGTGCAATGGTTGGTCATAAAATGTATAGTTTTCTTGATGGTAGGGTATAATCAGATTAAGGCTGTTGAAGAGGATCATCATAAAATAGCTTTTATTACTGAATTTGGAGTCGCTTATGAGTTTTAACCTAAAAAATGGACCACTGTCCTTCAATTATGTGGCACGTAAAGTATTTGAGCCTTATTTAGAAGACTTCATGAGAGTTTTTGTGGATGATTTTCTTGTCTTTGCTAAGCTCAGACAATCAGTTTAGTAGAAGAAGTTGAAGATGATGAAGAGGAGGAGTTTTTGAAGGCCAATCCTATAGTGGTTCCTGTATTCAACATCGATGTCCAAGGCATATTGCAATAAGAAAAAATTCCATGGAAGGCAACAGAGGAAGTTTTTCCAAGAAAAGAAATAGTAGGCACAAAATTAAGGAAGCTATGGGAAGCGAAGGTAGAAATTTTGACTAAAGAAGCCAAGGAGCAAGAAGTAAAGGAAGTTAAAGACATGGTAGAAAAGACTTATGCTAAGAATTATGAAATGTCAAATGAAGTAAAAGAGGATGAGTTATAGGAGCTTAATTTAGGCATGGAAGCTGACCCAAAGATGGTGAAAGTTTGTATGCAATTAGAAGAACATTTTTTGGAAGATTTCGTAGAGCTGTTAAAGGGGTATATCAATGTATTTGCATGGGAATAGTTGCATATGAAAGGCATAGATCTGGGCTACATCAACATTGGATTAACGTAAGAGCGGATGTAGTATCAGTAGCCCAACAAAGGTATAGAATGATTCCGAGCTTTGCAAAAAAGGTTAAGGAATAGACAGATAAGTTGTTGATGGTAGGATTCATTAAAGCAGTAAGCCAAGTAACATGGTTGTCACCAATAATTGTGGTGCCTAAGAAAAATGGCAAGTTAAGAATATGTGTAGATTACAAGAAACTTAATGCAACAACTATAACAGATCCTTTTCCCATATTATTTTGTGATGCCATGCAATGGTTGGTCATAAAATGTATAGTTTTCTTGACAGTTTCTTAGGGTATAATCAGATTAAGGCTGTTGAAGAGGATCATCATAAAATAGCTTTTATTACTGAATTTGGAGTCGGTTATGAGTTTTAGCCTAAAAAATGGACCACTGTCCTTCAGTTATGTGGCACGTAAAGTATTTGAGCCTTATTTAGAAGACTTGATGAGAGCTTTTGTGGATGATTTTCTGGTCTTTGGTAAGATGCATTTGCTATGATCTCATTGGAAATGAAAAAAGACATGTGAATTCGAACTCACAATTTTAATCTAAGGTAATCCTAAGAATATATAACTAATTACCACCTTTCCATATCGATTTTCATGCAATCCATGTGCCCCTTATGTGCGTATGATGACAATTACGGAGTTGGTTCTAACGTGCGTATGATGTTCTAACGTGCGTATGATGTTTTGATGTTTTGACAGAGCTTTTGGCAACTCCCTCATTCTATTCGAATTAATGAGGATGGGGTCGACACTCATCTCAAAGCATTCACACTTCAAAGAAGTAAAGAGGTTTTGAAACCTTGTAACCAAGAAAAATTCTTAGAGCCTTGGAATTTAATAATAGGATTATAACTAGGATTTAGAGAGGTATATGTATATGTACCAGAGAGGAAACGAAGTATGAAGAGAAAATTTATGTGGCTATACATAGATTATGGCAACTTCATTAGACATTGGAACCCAAATATAAATCTTCGGTGTAAATATCTTATGACCACATCCAACCATGTGAAGGTTTGAGAACCTTCAAGGGAGTCTCATCATATGAATATGAGACTAGTTTTACAAACATGAACTACCATTGAGCTTTTCACTAAGGAGAGTACTGAAAGAGAGAAAATTGAGAGACACACATAGATCAACCTTGGTCGCTCTATCCCACCATAGTGACCATCTTTATAGATCATGGGCTCCCACCTAAGAGCTCTCTCATCACCTTTCCTATATAAATAGTGGTTCATGATGCAGCACTTGCCAACCACATATCCACAGTCCTAATCTTCTTCTTGAGGTTAATGTAATATTTCCACGGTCCTAATCTTCTTCTTGAGGTTAATGTAATATTTCCTTTCCCTTAGTTCCATTTTTTCCTCAACATGGCATTCGAAGGCATTTTTTCCTCCCCTATTGCACAATACAATACAATCCTTCCCCTTAAGAAGAGACTTGAGACGTCAAAACAAAAAGTGGAAATCCATCTTCTACGTGTCTACTATCTCCCTTACATACTCACATAAAATCAACCTCCTTCAAATGACCTCAATCAAATGTTGTATGACAACTATGGAACTCTATGGAGCTATTAAACCGTGTAATAAATCTATGGAACTCTTTTGAATGGGATATACAAGAATTTAGTTGCTTAATAATAAAATTACGCAGAAGGATGTTACTAACTCGGATATGTACCAGAAATTGGATATACCAGAAATGTCATGTGAATTTTTGGTCTATTTAAAGAATGAGTGCGAGGAGTGAAAGGATCGCCATTTGTACATGATGCTACTTTCTTGTAACCATTATGTAACCATAAATTCTATTTTGTTCTATTTCAGCATCGTAACTCCTGGATCTTACTACATAGTATACTTTTATTCAAATTGCTTGTTTTCTGTAAAGTTTGTATGTGATTTGATTCAGATTGTCTTCTAATCCTGCTGCTTTGTGTGAAATTTTATGTGTTGCTTAACCCCAACACATTTGATGATCCTACTAATCTTGTTTGTAATAAGACAAGAAATGAATGTCACATCGATGGAGTATATTTGGAAACGTTTATTACACAAGCGCTCATGCTCCTATGTCTCAATTAGATACATTAGATAATTTGGACAAGTGGCACATTACAGTGGAAGACCAAGATATTGAAGAAATTGCTCTAGACCAAGAGGGTGTAGGAACGATTGCAGCCAAAGCAGGGTTGGTGGGAGGATATTTAAGGAAGCTAATCCTCATAGGAGGAACTACAAGGACAAGAAGGTGACTCTAGTTTGGCCCACTAAGGGGGACTAGTACACAAAGATCTAGAGGATATCCTAAGCCAAAGAATTTGCACAAACACCACCTTATCGCAGGGTCAAGATAGCTAAATTTAGAGGAGGATCTAAAGAAGATTCGGATTGCCATGTTGTCGAGTTTGAAATTAAGTGGACAGCCAATAGCTATGCCACGTTGTATGGTGATGCGATGAAATTGCGTTCTCACAAAGATTGTTAACAATGGAAGATCCGATTGGGACAAGCAATTACATCCTGCTTTATGGGCATTTCGAGTAGCATACAAAACAACCATAGGAACTACTCCGTCTAAAGTGGCTTCCTTAGAAAGTAAGGCCATGAGCTGGTTTAGCCAGTATGAAATTCGACACTTTGCAAACTATAATGCATTAAAAACAGCATTTTGCAAAGGTCTAGAAAAGAGAAGGCTCTGACTTATGCGCTTAGAAAACTAAGAGAAATCACGGAAAGGAATATGTTAGTGGAAGACTATGCACAAAATTTTGAATTTTAGTGGAAAGGCTATAGGGCAATGAGAGACCTACATATGAAATGTTAGCCGAGTATTTCTTGAAGGGATTAAGAAGGAGCTTGAGAAATGTAAATATAAGTGATAATCACAAGGCGGCATTAGTTGTTGATAACATTGATCCGACCGATGTAGATTTTATGGTACCGGATATTAAAGCTTTTTTTAAGGATATGAGGTTTCAAGAAGTATTATTAGATGGTGGATCTAGTTTGAATATCTTTCCAAAAATGGTATATATAGTCAAAATTGCTAATCAAATGAGAGTTGAACCATTTGGAACCTTGAAGAAGTAAGAAATAAACGTAAATAAACGTATTAGGAATATCTTTCCAAAAAAGTATATAAATGTTGATAACAGGTAAATAATTGAAGGTAGGTGAATTAGCTCCAGGCCGATTCCATGTGAAAATGGCTAATCAAATGAGAGTTCAACCATTTTGAATCTTGAAGAAATAAGAAATAGGCGTATTAGGAATGATGTTTATGATAATTTTTGTGGTTATTTTGACGTTAGAATCAACATCTCCTAATGAAAAGAGTGGTAAGTTTTTCCAAGAAAAGAGTGGTAAGTTTTTCCAAGAAAAGAAATAGAAGGCACAGAATTAAGAAAGCTATGGGAAGTGAAGGCTTTGACTAAGAAAGCCAAGGAGCATGAAGTATAAAGGAAGTTAAAGACATGGTAGCAAAGACTTATGCTAAGAATTATGAAATGTCAAATAAAGTAAAAGAGGATGAGTTATAGGAGCTTAATTTAGGCATGGAAGCTGACCCAAAGATAGTGAAAGTTTGTATGCACTTAGAAAGACATTTTTTGGAAGATTTCATAGAGCTGCTAAAGGGGTATATGGATGTATTTGCATGGGAATATTTGCACATGAAAGGCATAGATCTCAGCTACATCAACATTGGAGTAACTTAAAAACGGATGCAGTATCAATGGCTCAACAAAGGAATAGAATGAATCCGAGCTTTGCAAAATAGGTTAAGGAATAGATAGATAAGTTGTTGATGGTAGGATTCATTAAACTAGTAATCCAAGTAACATGGTTGTCACCAATAATTGTGGCGCCTAAGAAAAATGGCAAGTAAAGATTATGTCTAGATTACAAGAAACTTAATGCAACAACTATAACAAATCCATTTCCCATATCATTTTGTGATGCAGTGCTTGATGCAATGGCTGGTCATAAAATGTATAGTTTTCTTGATGGTTTCTTAGGGTATAATCAGATTAAGTTTGTTGAAGAGGATCATCATCATAAAATAGCTTATATTACTGAATTTGGAGTCGGCTATGAGTTTTAGCCTAAAAAAAGGACCACTGTCCTTCGATTATGCAGCACATAAAGTATTTGAGCCTTATTTACAAGACTTCATGAAAGTTTTTGTGGATGATTTTCTTGTCTTTGGTAATATAGATTTGCTATGATCTCATCAGGAAATGAAAAAAGCGAACTCACAATTTTAATCTAAGGTAATCCTAAGAATATCTAGTGAACATCTACATTTCAACATGATAGAGTGCCCAAATTGTATTGATCAAAGCCATCGTATATGTGCATGCATTGCTTTTTCGGTGGCATCCATCACTGGAGCTCCATCTCGGATACTATACACCTTGGATTCATCATGGTCATGAGCACCCCAAGGGTACGTGGTGTTCCATGTGGTGTACAACGTATTGTACCAACATCTGAGGTACTCATTCTTGGAGTAGAAGTGGGCGACACAACGTCCATCGCACTGCTTCCACAACAGCCACCTCCTCCAGACCTACCTATAGATCGAATCCTAGAACCTCTTGCTCCAGAGTGTGACCTCGACCTATGAGATGGGGCAATACTTGTATCGTGTTGAGGTGTGGAACGCACATGTCTACTACTAGAGTCAGTAGGGGATGGCTGAAAAGATGGTCATGGTGGAGCCATAAAGCTAGAAGACATACCTCCGGTAGGAGTAGCACCACCCGCAGGAGTGACACCGACAGGAGTGACACCTATAGAAGTGAC